>WBNM01011855.1:0-43440 GCA_013399055.1 Ramphastos sulfuratus | reverse complement strand
GGAGAGGGGGGGGAACTCCGTAACTGCCACACAAAGGAAGGTGAGCAGCAAGCAAGAAGCAGCAGAGAGAGAAAGAGCAAGTTTGTGCAGCAAAATATAAGGCATTCAGTAGACCAATGGAAATAGACAAATCTGTCTCCTTATTATTCTGTGTCCGATCCTAAAAACGTTCATTCTTTACTCGAATTCTCTGGGAAAACCAGGCAGAGCCTTAAAATGGTAACAATACCTGATTTCTTTATTGATTGCATCTAGCTGCTCCTGAAGCATCATGGCCAGAGTCTGGGCATCAGAATGACCACTCGGTGACAGGAGGTCCATGGAGCTGAAAAGTGTTTCTCTATCGTCATCATCGATGTCGGACATTTCGGTGTCACTTTCAAAGGGGTGACTGCTCAAAACACCCATCTGCTGGGTCCGGTTCCACTCATGATCACCAAGTGATTTCACCTGGGCAGGAATTATTATGCATATGGCTTATCCCACAGAGAATGATAACTGCAAACTCAAACTGTTAGGAAACCAGATAGGAAAGCCACTAACATTTAAGAATACTTCCGTGATTCACTTCTCATTAACACTTGCAATAGTGCAAAATATTGATTTTCACGTTATTGCTAATGGTGCATAAAACTACTGCCAGGGACCTTTACACAAAAAAGATACCCAGAAAAGACAGACAAGCATGCTTGAACTTTGAATGTCAGAACTTCAACCGTTTCTGCCTTCGTTTTAGTACACCGCTACTCTTGTCTGAGCATATGAGATTATGGTTTGGTGCATATAAGTGGCGTTTTCTTGTTTTGGTGGGTGGTGGTTGCTGTTTGGTGGGAGTCTTTTACTGCTGTTGGGTTTTTTGTTGCTTTTTTTTTTTTTTTCTTGTGGAAAAATACAGCCTGTAATCTTAACACCATGAAACATATTCTCTTATCAGGAATATATGAGAACAAATTTGGGGATTCACCTTTGGTTCATCTCTGCGTACTCCCATCCGGCCTCTCCTAGGTCGCCTTATCACTTTAGTTGACCGATAGTCACCCTGGCTCTCAACCAGGGAGCCCACAGAGTACCTCAGCTCTGCTGAGGTGTCAAGGTGAGGTCTATAAAAAGAACCACATAATTAGACTGAGAATGTAACAATAATAGCAACAACAGCCCAATGACCTTCAATCTGTGAACACAGACTTCTTTTTTTTTCAAATAAAGTTTTTTTTTTTTCATATATTAAATGAGACACATCACAAAGCATAATTTAAAAGTGAGAACTTGAAATCAGATCATGAGAAAATTAAGGAAGAAACCAAACAAAACCTTTGAGTTTTCAAAATTAAGGACCTATGATGCAAAACTTGAAGATGAAAAGTGAAGCAGATTTCAGAACAGTTAAAAGAACTTGCTGCTGAAGAGACTACCCTGTAAGCTTTCCTCCCAGTACTCTCCTGAACACCTGAGGTTATTGTAAGCATGCTACACGTTCAAGAGTGAGGATCTCTTTAACACTTTTCTTTTGTAGGCCTGTGCTCTACATTATGAAAATATTTGTTATGCTGTTATTATTGGCTGTGTATGACTCATCTTCATTTTAACCTCCAAGTTTTCCCCGAGTCCTGATAAGTCTTGGGACATCGTGGTGAGGCAGATATTTGTTGACTTCAATGTATCTTTCCTTGGTAGCAGATACTGCTGCTCAGCCTTTCTGCCTTTGGTGAAACAGCAGCAGGAAGAGTTCCCTGCATAGTGCAGTAGAAGTGTCCTGCCCACAGGCTGTGTAGTCCATTCATAAGACCAAAGGTTCCATGCACCATTTTAGGATTCAGCCACAGCAGTGGAGACCTGACCATTTCTACTTCTTAACACATAGAACTACATGAATAGCATAAAATTACACATGGAACCACATGAATAGCATAAAATACATGAATAGTTCTTTACAGTGAGGGTGGTGAGACACTGGCACAGGTTGCCCAGGGAGGCTGTGGCTGCTCCCTCCCTGGAAGTGTTCAGGACCAGGTTGGACGAGCCCTTGAGTGACCTGTACTAGTGAGAGATGTGTCCCTGCCTATGGTAGGGGGTTGGAACTGAATGAGCTCTGAGGTCCCTTCCAACTGAAACCATTCTATGATTCTATGATTTCTTGCTAACAAAAGAAGCAATGATCAGATATAATTAATAAAATAAATAAATATAATCATGAATATGCTGATCAGCTTCAACTTCAAGGTCTCCTAGGGGAAAACACAAAGGTTATTTGTGCATACTGGTGAAAATACTCTGTAATTGCAAAGGCTTCCCTTAATCTCAGTACTATTTCAGTGTCTGCTCACTGCTATAAGGCCCTGTTTTACTTATGAAAAAAGCGGAGAGCAATGGTAATAATGATTGCGCAGACTATACAAAGTGAGGAAACTCTTGCCACTAACACTGACCTTGACAAGGTTGGTTCGATTAAAGAGCCAGCCCTCAATTTCATTTGATCCAGTTCAGATCTTAGCTTCTCGATTTCTTCGGCAAGTCTTTCCTGGGAATGAGAATGGTGACAGGGAATACATTTACTTTATGAGGTATTGTTCTTGTGAAGTTGAACAAGATCTGCACTGAATGTAGCCTGGCGTATAATAAGAGAACACAGTGAATCCGCTCGAGTCTCATTACCGCTAATAAGAACTGTTGAGAGGAAGTCATCTGCAGCTAATACAGCTAAGGTGAAAGAGAGAAGCAGCAGAATGCATTTGTACACTGACTGCACTCTCCGTGCCAGGCACAGTTCAGCACGTGACATTTGCAATTTAGAGATTGAGATTATGTTCTGGCCTGTTTATTTACTGACAGAGTTACAGACAAATAATCACATTTTAAGTGACTTGTTGAGCTGCAGTGTTACAGCTAAGTCTTGGAAGCTGCTGAAACTCCAGTCTGAGGTGCTACTGGTGAAAACTGACCTTTTGGCACAAAGCTTTTTGGGTTTTTGGAACCACCTAACAAAAACACTAAGACAATCACTACGAGGAGACCTTGGAGTGGCCTTCCAGGATCTGAAGGGGGCCTACAGGAGGGCTGGGGAGGGACTATTGACAAGGTCTTGCAATGACAGGACAATGGGCAATGGGTTTGAACTGGCAGAGGGGAGATTGAAAGTGGATGTTAGGAGGAAGTTGTTTGCAGTGAGGGTGGTGAGACACTGGCACAGGTTGCCCAGGGAGGTTGTGGAGCACAAAAGCACCCAACGTGATCGAAGATCACATTCAGTGCTTCTGTGCTCCAAAACCTCCCTGGAAGTGTTCAAGGCCAGGGTGGATGAGGCCTTGAGCATCCTATTCCAATGGGAGTTGTCCCTGCCTATGGCACAGGGGGGTTGGGACTGGCTGAGCTTTGAGGTTCCTTCCAACCTAAGCCATTCTGTGATTCTATGAGAACAAGAGCTTTCCCCAAGTTCTATAGATAATTATAATCTACTAATAGAATGCAATGAAAGGATTTTGAAAGAAATTAAGAAAGTACCTACGATAAATATTTCACACTGCTGTTCTTGGAGTGTAAAATGTCCAAACTGCTAGAAAGGAAAAGGATCTGCACTTAAGTAATAATTTTAATTACAGCACTTTTACACTGTGTCTAGGTGTAATAGAATTACTGAGATAACTTGGTAGTCACTCGTATTATCTGCTAGTTATTTAGAGATTATTAGCATCTGCTGTTATGTCCATCTATCTGTAACTGCATCAACAGTTTCTTCACCAAAATGATAAAAATAAATCTTCCAAAGTGGGACCTTTGAAGGTCTGGAGTCAGATGTGTGCGACGAGAACTTATCTCCAGTTGCACAGAGTTGTAGCAGAGGTGTTCTATTTAATTCACTTTCCACCCTTAAGCAAGAATCGATAAATATATTAAATAAGAACAGCTTAAAAAATTGTTCTGATACAAATACAGATTTTTATTACATATATTTCATCTTTGTGAAGAGCTGATATGTGCATTCAAGCCAGAAAACAGACTGAAAAAAGAATTAGCCACTGCATTCTCTCTTACTCTAACACTATTAGAACAATAAAGTATGCTGGGGACGGCATTGGGGAATCACTCTTATTTACACAGACAAAACAGGTAGCCAAGGTCAAATTCTCTGGTTTGCTAACTGATAGAAACATTTGTTTCAGTTGATATAGCTTTAGAAACATCCTAACTTGGAGCAGTATGATCCTGATTTTGTGACAGGTCACTTAACATATAACTGTGGTAGTACAGCAGAAAATTCATGACCAAATGTAATTAAGATAACAATTTATTAGAGCAGATAATTTCTTTGTTATTTTTCTCAAAATTCTCGATTTTGGATGTCATATGTTGTAGAATCTCCTTCTCTGGGGATGTTTAAAACTCACCTGGATGCATTCCTGAGCAACCTGATCGAGGTCAAGCTGCTTTAGCAGAGTGGTTGGAGGTCCCTTTCCCTCCCATTCTGTAATTCTGTGATGATATAATTCTATCATCATCGAATGTAGCCATGGATTTTAAATTCTATACAACTGCTGAGGGTTGGGCAGGAGAAATTGAATGAAGGTCAACAGGGACAAGTGTAGAGTCTGGCACCTGGGAAAGATCAGCCCCAGGGATCAGTATAGGTTGGGGACTGAGCTGCTGGAGAGCAGTGAAGGGGAAAAGGACCTGGGGGTCCTAACTGATGGGAGAGTGCCCATGAGCCAGCAATGTGCACTCATGGCCAGGAGGGGCAATGCCATTCTGGGGTGAGTTAGAAGGGTTGTGGTTAGTAGGTTGAGAGAGGTTCTCCTGTCCCTCTGCTCTGCCCTGCTGAGGCCACATCTGGAGTACTGTGTCCAGTTCTGGGCCCCCAGCTCAAGAGGGACATAAAACTGCTGGAGAGAGTCCAGCACAGAGCCACAAAGATGATTAAGGGCAAGGAGAGCCTGAGGGAGCTGGGGCTGTGCTGCTTGGAGAGGAGGAGACTGAGAGGTGACCTCATCAATGGTTATAAAGATGTAAAGGTGAGTGCCAGGAGGCTGGAGCCAGGCTCTGCTGGGTGATGCCCAGTACAGCACAAGGGGCACTGGGTGGAAGCTGAGGCATAGGAAGTTTCATTTAAACATGAGGAGGATTTTTTTCTGTGTGAGGGTGACAGAACCCTGGCACAGGCTGCCCAGGGGGGTTGTGGAGTTTCCCTCTTTGGAGACACTCAAGACCTGCCTGGATGCGTTCCTGTGTGATCTGGTGTAGGAGATCCTGCTCTGGCAGGGGGTTGGACTGGATGAGCTTTGGAGGTCCCTTGTAGCCTCTGACATTCTTTGGTACTATGATTTGATAAATTGCAAAACCACCTTTGTGAACCTGAATAGCAGATACATTTATGTATTCTACTATGCTCAAGGCACATATAACTTGAAAAAAAAAATTAAAAGTACATTTGGGATTGGAAAAAGGTTTATCATTAACTAATCTGACTGTTTCACTAAACAGAGTTAAGGGTTAATTTGCAATGAACTATGAAAGGCCACTTCCAGTTATGTTCAGCATAGTGCCACTCTATCTTTTAAGAACTGCATCAAGTCAAGCAACTGCATTCATCTCTGGGAAAGTGTAACCAGGTATGCACACGACTCCATTAAACAAGACTTTTTCAGAATTAAAACTGATGGAAGAAAAATTCCAGAGCCAGTGAAATTAATATCAATTTTACTATTGACTCCCTTAGTCTAGGATCTCAAACATGAACAGGGCTTAGAACAATTGTTAGAGACCCTCACATCCCATGTAAGGCATTTGGGTGATTCGAGGAATTATCGTTGATGCCAGGAAGATTTTGCATGCTAGCTGTGTAATTAATTTACCATATACAGATTTCCAAATCATAAATATATAACTTTTGATAAAAAACAGTTACAATTACAGTGTTTTATAGTACCTTGTCATGTAAAGACTCTTCTAGATTTTTTCTGAAACTTTCAGATTCTTGAATCAAAACATTCTACAAACAAAAAGGGGGAAAAAAAGAGAGAGAAATTAGAGGTCTGTTAAATATCAGATATCACTGTGTGCCTGTAGCTTCCACATACAAGCTAGTGAAGATCACATTCACTGGACTTTAAAATCTTCTAATGCTTTGGCTTGAGTATATATTAAATTTTTAACACTAGAAATAATCTACACATGTAGGACCATGGTTTTTCAAGAATGGCAAAAGCTTTGCACCTTCCTTGGGCTGAGTTACTGTCACACTCCTACATGATTCTTTTTCCCAGGATCTTTCATCAGGCCTATTTCTTGCTTTGCACAGCATTTTATTTCAATTAATATAAACCAGACATATATCCTGTGAGATGCTATTCTGACATATCCTTCTGAAGGGTACTGAGAAATTTCCCTCAGATCAAACTGAAAGTGCATAAGAGGAGCTGCATAAGGAGGGTGGATGTAAAGGTCACTGGATTTGGATTTTGCACCTGTAAATAACATTCCTTCTCCAACAGCAACTGCTCTTTCTCCTGTGGTGACAGCATTTTACCCTTAGATGATCTTCAAGGTCCTTTTCAACACAAACCATTCTATGAATCTAGGAGCAGGTTAAAATGCAGAAAGTGGCAGCACATCTGAAATGTGGCCATTCCTCAGTTCTCATCCACTTTCTCTCTCACTGCCTCATACTGTGTCATGTTCTGGTCCTTTACAAGCCCTTCACTGGACTCCTTACTGATGAAACAAGGACTCATAACAGCATATCCAGTTCACAGCAGTTCCGGGACACTCCCCAAGTGCACTCTTGAACTGTGAGTTAAATGTTCAAGCTAGACCATCTTTTTGGTAATATATATATTAATATACAAAGCCAGTAGGATGCCTCCATCATGATAAAAGTATAACATGTTTCATAAGGGACTACCTTTATTACACAACTTTATACTCCTCTTTGCACTGTACCTTTTCTTCAAGTGCTGCCATTCTCTCTTTTAGGTGTAGCTGCAGACGCTCATTAGATTCTGTCAAAAGTCTGTCTACAGTATCCGATAATCTTTTGTTGTGTTCCTCATTCATCTTTTCTCTTTGTCTTGCCTTTAATGTGGAATAGAAGAGACAGATTGGCAGGGTCCAAAATTAACAAATACGGACTGGTATCATTACAGAATACAATTGAAAAAAAAATCATGGTAACTGTATCTATTTAAAGAAATCCCACAGGAAATTAATTAATTAATTAGAGAAATATATGTTCTTTCCTGTATCAGCAGAATACTTGGGTCTTTGCAACTAGTCATATTGGGTTTGGCTGAGCTGGAGTTAATTCTCCTCAAAGCATCTTTCTAGTGCTGTGTTTTGCAGCAGTAGTTGATAACACATTGATGAACAAGTATCTAGGCTGTGTTTCTCCAACATTTCCCCTCCCTGAGAATACACTGGGGAGTGGGCAAGATCTTGGGAGGGACACAGCAGGCCACCTGACCCAAACTGGCCAAAGGGATACTCCATGCCACAAGATGTCAGCTCAGATATCAGAACAACGTGCAAGAAAGAATGATAGGATATTTACCCACAGTGTTTGTCCTCCAGAGGAATCCCTACATGTACAGAGCCCTGGTTCCCTGAGACCGACCACCATCTGATGATGGGAAGTAGAGATCAAGATCTCTGCTTTTTCTTCTGTGCAGTCTGTTGCTTTGCTTATCATCAGTGTCAAATTGCTCCTGTCTTATAACTGGCTTTTGTTATATTTTCCCCTCTCCCCTGTCCAGCAGGAAGGGGAGCAATAGAGGAGCTTTGGTGGGCATTTGGCCCCCAGGCAGGGCCTAACCACCACATTAGTATATTGTGAAGTGGAAGGACGCTACCATCAGTGCTACGATAAAACGTTTAGCAGTAGAGAGATTTGTGTTGCTGGAGCACATAACGTAGTGCTGCACTGACAGACAAAAAGAAGAAAAGTGGTCTGCAATACACATACTCTTTGAAGCTCCTGATTCTTCTCTTCGAGTTGAGCTTCTAAGTGTCTCATACGTTCCTCAATGTTTCCATGTCTTTCTTCTGCCTGTAAAAACACAGAAAGACTGTTTCTGTAATTTAACTGCCTTCTTAGGATTTTATCTCAGTAAACTTTAAACGAAACAGAAAGCAAGCTACTACTAACTGCAAACTCAGTTTTCCGAAAAGAAACTTTGTTTAAACAGGCAGCTGAACAGCATTGCTTGAAATGTGTCAGCTACAAAGGCCTGTTACATCCAAGCATCAGCAAAACATTGGAGTTATTTATGAGCAATGAAATCAGCCAAATGTAACATGCAGACTGTGCATGGTTTGAACACAAACCTGCCGTCGTAAAATTGTAAGCTCCTGAAGCACTGAACTGCACAATGGTTGATTATCAATTAAAAATAAAATAAAATAAAATAAGTTAAAGAAAATGAAAACAAATCAGATGGATTCTATTTAGCAATAGAAAGTAAAGTCCAGTAGGACTACCTTCCTACGTATGGAGATCATTTCTTGTAGTTTAGCTTCCATAACATATTGATAATCATCAGATGAGGTAGAAGAGGTTGGATCAGACTAACGAGTCAAGGAAAAGGAGAGGGACAAAATTGAAAAATCAGAACTAAAGACACTGACACCGAACAGAACACAGCACAGAATGCTCAAAAGAAAAGCATGACTGAGAATTTAATACTTTTAACTGACAGGATTTTACATGGAACAAACTACACTGATACTTGGTGAATATGATGCGGTTGATGCAGAGAAACCGAAAACGATGGAATGCTAAAGAAGCTACCAACCTAGACATGGAGGTTAAAGGTTAGTGATGGCTGGCTGATGACATATTACTACAGAGTGGATCCAAAGCAATACTGTCTCATCTAATGTTGCTGGCTTTTTATTTATGGCAAATCAAACACCAGAACAGGACTCTATGGAGTCAATGTCAGAAAGTCCTCTAGAATCCTTCTGTTATTTTACAGGAATGAAACCAATGCATAAACACTAAATTAATGGCTCGGTCGGTTACGGAACTGTGCAATGTTATGGTACGTTCCCTAATGGCAGAATACACTAACTACATAGGCCCTTTCATCCAAATCAACAATATAGCTTTCATCTCTTTGAAAGGATCCACTCTGGTGGATCCCTTTGGAAGATCAAGGTCATCAGATAAAAGAACCTATAAATAAAAATTCATTAATAGGAAAGTCATTACTGAGTATATAAATGGTAATCGTTCTGAGATTCATTACTATTTCTGACAGAAGTTGACAATTAGGTCATTTGCTGCTAAACATGAACATTCATGTTATTGTCATATCAAACAAGCCTGAGTTATCACTCAAAATGAAAAAAAAATAAAAGCCCTTACAGAAAGGGAAATGCTATATTGGATTTGTTGCTATGGGAACAGCAATGTGCATAAGGCTCATAGACAGCTACTGATGACTCCGAGTTGTGAGCTCATGCTTGTCAAATGCCATTTCACTCTGTCAGATTTACCCCTCAAATGGAGAACCTGATCTCCATCTTTAGATCAGTGAACTTTAATGTGTAGAAGAAATACTAATTTTGCAACTGTAGTTTTTTTGTTTTAGTGAGACTTTTTCACACAGTTGTCTACTAACAGCTCGTCACAGTAATTAGATATAGATATCAAAGCAATTGCAGGTGTACATAATACTTTAAAATTACCCATAACTTCAACTCAGTAGTATTACGAGGACCCAAAGATCAGACAAAAACAAGCCTGTGATCTAGATTTACAAACATAAACTGCAGCTTTTGATACAAAGACACTAATAGGAGTAAATCCTGCTTTGTGTAAAGACAGCAATGACGCTTAATCCTGAAGATCGCTGCTTTTCAGAGTATGATCACAAAACTCAGATTCTTGCAAAAGTTGCATCAATATACTCTGGGACTAAGCTTGTTTAATCAATGCAGTTATTGTTTCTGATCATGAAGCCAGGTGTATTATGATGTATTTGAACTTATTAATTACCTGAAAGTATTTGGTCTATTTATTACAACTTGGGCCAGTGACAACCCCTTAATGGTTTTATCTCATCTTTTACGTATTCATTTGTTTCAGCACCTAGGTGCTGATGTACTGCTTCATCTTCCAACTGGATAAGCAGAAAGGTAGGGCTAAATTAAGTTCCTGCGACTGCAGAAAACCACATCATGCTGTTCCCCTTCCACAGCGTGACCAAGGTTTATTGTCTCTGTAAAAGAGAGACTCTTCCCCTTTCTGAGTTCTGGTTGCACTACTGGTTTGAGGTCTTCCCTTCGAGTGTCTCCAAGGGTCAGGAGATTCAAAATCATCAAAGTTCTGAGCTGATGATGGAAAAGGCTTAAGTAATTCTACCTCTTTTGAAACCATTTTAATTGGGGGAGATACAGAAATCATTGGGAGTATCATCCTACAGAATTAAACTACTCAGAAGTTTAATTAGCTCCTCGTAAACTTTAAAAGCAGGTTACTCAATCTTTCTTGCTTCTATACATTTAATTGCAGGCTAATGCAAAGTATGAAGATAACCAAACCAATATGTCTATGTTCAAAGGGAATCTTATTTGAGTCTTCTGAAATGCAGTGCTGTCTGATGTAAGCCATCCTTGAGAAGCTTGTCTAGCTAGCTACACCATGTATGTCTAGTTTTCAAACTGAAAAATAACTTTTCAGTCAAACCATGTCATACTTTATTCCTCAGCAGAAAACAGGTTTTTTTCAATGCATAAAAAATTGTGGTGCTAGACCTAACTATTATTTATTTGGAAGAGAGGTTGGAATAAAATACTTCTTTACCTGAACTTCTACGTAGAAAACAATTCTTGTAAGAACATAATGATCTCTTAGGATCCTTCTATCTATGTAATTCTGTTCTTTTGTAACTTCCTACTGCTTTGCTAATTCGCTAAGGTATATCTTTAAGATAAACAAAAATCTTTCTCTATGATAGTTTTCAGTTATTCAACTTAGAATGTGACAATGTTGATAGGTACACCCTCGATAAAAGTAACCTTCACGGATGTCCCCCGACAGCAGGGACGTGAATCCCTACCCTCTGTAAGGGCTAGGGAGACAGAAACAGACACATACCTACCTCCCTTGCCTCTTGCTTGCAGGAGCCTACCTGCAGGCAAAAGCTGTGGCAGCAAAGGGCAGCTCCTCCCAGCTGGCCTAGCTTGGACATGCTCCCTCTCGTGCCCCTTTATGCTGGAGAGACCCTTCCAGATGAAAAGACCTAGCAATGTAGCTGTTCCCTGAGGGATTTCCAAAGGTGTCCTGCTCAGACTTCCCCAGGCTGTACAGTTAAGACTGACACTCCTGTGGCAGCTGGAATTTTTCTGTTGCACATGTGTGTTAGCCAGCCCCAGATACAGCCCTGAAAGACTTGGGAGCCTACCACAAAAGCTGAGGTCTGAGGCACGAGGCAAAGACACCAGTGTTAGCCATGTTCCTGTGACAGAATTTCAGATGCGCGAGGCAGAAGGGACAGCTGTGGGGGCAGAGGCTCATAGACAAGAGAATTTCTTCCAGCTTGCTTTAGTAAGAGTTAATTGAGTTAAAATATTTCTGACGTGGAACTGCATGACTACTTGCTTGACAGACCTTATCCTGAACTCTTTTCAAGATAATGACTTGTATGCCTGTTCACCAGTACTCCCTACAGGAGGGTTAGTAAGACACATGGTGTTCTAGTCACCAGCTAGCAGTTAAGGCATTTAGTCAGCACATTTGGTTATAAATAGATTTGTGAAATTGTGCATCTTAGACTGCATTAAAAAACATGTACAAAAACTAACAACTCCATCTCTGACCCCTATGGGGTACCAGCATGAGTCTTTGTGCTCACTTTGCATACTATATGCTATGAAATGAGAAATAAATAGCCAGTAATAGAGAGGACAAATTTGTTTCGTTTTGATACTGAAGCAGTTGATATTGCTCTCTAATCTTGCTAAAACTCTGCTGCCGCTCCTGCTGCTAACGTGCCCACACACACAAAATGAAAAACAGATCTCGCTTTCACATTGTCTGTTACTGCTGGCACTGCACGTTCCCTGTGTCTTTGCATCTTAGTTAAAAAAAAAAGTCCAACTTCAGATGTAGGAAGCACCTGTACAATACAGGTGCTATCATTTTTCTTCCTCCTGCTGAGCCTTTTCTAAAGGTACAAGATTTCCATGTTTTGAGATCCTGACCTCTGAACATATGCTGTCTGCAAACCGTCTCCTGGCTTCTCACTTCTGTGACTGTCCTTTGAATAACTAAGTCACTGAAGAAGAAAGAATGCATTCTTGCACTGAGCTATGCAAAGGAAAATAAAAAGATAATCATGGTGACTGAGTGACAACAGCTCACAAACTTATCAGCTACTTGTTCACATGCTCACTTCTAACTCCTTACAAAAGTGACAAAATATGTTGGCTTGTTGGCCCTTTTTCTGATAGACCTCTTTTTTTTCTGGATATCTACAAGTCATTGCTTCTCCTCCAATTTTCCACCGTCTTCTACTCCTCCATGGTTTTGTAAGCAACTGCTTCTATTTAGTTCTGCCAAACTTGCTTCTTTCGTTTATTCCTCCTACCAGGACAGTCTACCATGGCAAGGAAAAGCACAAAAAGAGTGGTGGCTTGGGAAAAAAAGTAATGTCTTGCAAATGTGGAATTTTCTTAGACTTTCCTCCCCACGAAAGTTTTCGTATTGTTTTTCCTGTAAGATTTATTACCTTCCTTCTCCAGCCAACACATAATCTTCTGTTTCTTTTTCTCAGAGAGAATCTTCTTGCAGAAGAACTTCTTTCCTCTCTTTGCATCCTTTCCACTGCTGATGCCTTCCTTGCAACTTCTTCCCTACTTACTGCAAACCGGGTCCCCACACTGTCACCAAACAAACCTCGTGTCCCAATTGCCTCCAGATTTCAAGTACAATTTTTGTCACCTTTAAAACAAACTGAAGGTGTTACTATACTAAGTGTGGTTTATTATGATTATGGTTTCCTCTTCTTCATCTCAGTGCTTCTCTAATGCAGCTAAAAGTCACCATTGGTATTTCTGGTGCATGCAGGGATGGTGCATATTTCTGTGTACAGGAATGATGGAGTAAAATGTTGCTTGCTGTCTTGTGATCAGAGAAGTGATGCTGCACCTCTGCTGCACAAGCACGTGAGGAGGAGAGTGACTGCTAATGAAAGGGAGTGAATGGAAGTACGCGGATGCCGGTTGTCACCACTAGACCCCTCCTTGAATACATGCAAGGAGAAACTGCGTTTGACAGACTAACCATATGAAGATTCTGGATGCTCCAATGTCTGTACCTTCTGAGGAAAATAAACATCTTGCATGGTAAAGAAAGGTTTAGTCCATATTGCAGGTTCTTTCTGCTGCCCACTGCCCCTTCTGCAGGGCGGGCAAATAGACCAATACTGTGAGAGTGAGTACAAGGTGGCACAATGAGTCATGACAGTCTAAATCTTGGGATACATGCTGAGAGCTGTGCTACTTGTCATGACCAGACAGATACCAGTGTGAAGGCCAAGCAGGAACAGCACAGTATATGGGATCATGCTATTCCAGGTTAGTCTGCAACAGGCTGACTAACCCTCCAGTTGCTCACCCGATGGGCAGAACACAGTGGAAACAAAGCCAAAGAAAATTTCAAATGATTCAGGTAAAATTTTGAGTACTTATCTGAGTTCACTGTATAGTCCAAACTTTTGGAAGTTCACTCCTCATGAACTAGTTTGGGCATAGAAAAGTAGCAAAAGACATTCACTGGCCCATACATATATATGTGTGTGTGTGTGTGTGTAAAAAAAGGGAAAAAACAACTGTTTTTAAAAACTGACACCATAGAAGGATCTCATTCTACATCCTTTTCTTGTAGGATCCCAACCCAGATTTATTGTGAAGAAGGATATGACAAATTGAATGCAGAATTGTGACATGCATATTTTAAACTCAAGGTGTGGGGGCAGGGCAGGAAACTGCATACAAATCCAGGACATGTTTGTTCTATCTCCACATGTAAATTGTCTTATATTTTACCTACAGGGAAGCAGTCATGTTTTCCAGTTATCCATTATTTTTTTCCTTTAAAATAAACACGTTCAACATATTAGGCTTAACTCACCTCTTTCATATGACTTTAACCCCATTAATCAGAGAGAAGTCACTTTCATTGAGGTAGTACAAAAGATAGGAGAATCAGTTTTGTCTTTCTTTTGCAGTACAGAAAGACTAGCTGATCCAGGGGGCTTATTATTTGCCTAGTGTGCACAGGCATAGAGCGACCACAGCTCAGGTAGGCAGACTTAATGTAGTCTGAAGCCAGCTAATTTAAGCCCTGCTGACAACGTGTAGGCAAGGCACAAGGGCAGCATTAATTAAGCATCATTCGGCCCCTTAGGTTGGTCTTGCACCTTTCCTTGAGCAGCTAGTGTGGTAGCAGTATACCAGCTAGCTAATTTATAACTGCTTAAGTAAGCTGCAGTGACTGTAGAGTCATCCTTGTTTCCAAGCTACATTCCGTATGAGCAAGGAAACGCCCCGGAGCTGTCGGAGTTGTCAGAGCTGTCAAACCAACACTTAAATAAGCTCTGTGGTTTGTAAAGATGTTGTGTACAAGAAACATAAACAGCAGGCTTCTTGGGCCTAGGGGCCAAATGCTGACCTTCCTCGTGTGAAGTATTGCAAGAGGCAGGTTCAAAGTCAAGAAATCTCTTCAGCTGTCGGTGTAATCGCAGAGAAGTGGCCAGAAGAGGCACTGCAGTCTGCTACGCTTGGTAACTTCCTGCTTGGCGAACGGTTTGGACAGCACACATCAGGGTGGGATGGGGTGGAACGTCAGCTTTGCTCCCAGCTCACTAACCACATCCCATGAGAGCATGTGAGAAGACAAACGGAGATGCATACTGCAGCTTTATGGTCACGGCAACAACAGTATCTGATGGAAGGCCCTGCGTGCTCTGCATGGCTGATATGGGAGTTCTTCTTACAGTCCTTGTGATCGATGTGTGCTCAGGGAGCAATGCAGTTGCAAGAAAAGACATGCTTCAGACTGCAAGATACTTACTGTCGCCTAATTGCTGGAGAAATTATTCAGGAAAAATCCTCTTAAAACAGAAAGCAATATGTTTGTTTTTTTTTTTAGCTACTGAGAGCATTAGAAGAGGTGATTATTTGATGAATCAGAAACTGGGGGAAAAAAAAAGTTAAAATGCCAACAGTTTGCTCTTATGTGCACCTGAGCTTTTATTAAAATACAACTGTATTTGTTTGATATTTCATGTAACTTTTTTTTTTTTAATTTGCTGATTCTTCTTATTTTTCCCCATCGGATTTAGATTTTCTTTCAGACTCCCACCCCTTCTTATAAACCTAAGTGGACAGCACAAAATCTTAATTACTGAATAATGATCTTGCCTTAATTAAAAAAAAAAACAAAAAAACACCCACATCAAATCCCCTCCCAAAGCCTCTCTTCATTTTTTCCTGCTTCTTCACTAAACTACTTAAAAAACTTTACTAATGAGCTGCTCAGCACTTCAGGCTTCACTATAAATGGAAAAACATGAGAATTAGAAAAAAAACATCAAATTAAAAAATAGCTAGCCACATAAATAGCTAGAAACATTCCCTTGCAATAAAGAAAGAAAAGCTTAGACACATCAGAAAAATATGTAAACAATCTCTTAAAAGCATCTTTTTTTTTTATCTTTCAAAAGATAAAGAATAAACATATTCTCATCATGTCTTTGTGAAGGTGATAATGTCTGAGCTGATAATACTTGCAGTATTAGCTACATGCACACCTGAATGTACTAGAGGCCAAATATGAAAGCCACATAACTGATAGGGTATTTTTTCTGCCAGAAAGCTGACATATAAAAAGTTTATCAGGGAAAAAAACAATGACCAAACAGTTTGAAGTCTTCTCGGGGTTTCACATTTGTCTTTGCAGATATATGATACAAAGAATCACTCAAAACAAACCTTATAAGTATGTACTGCAAGTTGTCTTCATTTGTGTTGTACAAATGATCCCAGCTGCCATTATGGAAATGTCCAGAAGAGATAAGTGAGTGTAGGGAATAGGACTTCTCTCCCTTTGAATTAGAAACTCCTGCGCAGTAAAATGAGTTCTCCTAGGGTAAGTAATGCTGTCACACATTGGAAATACCCGAGCCCTTTCTAAATACAGCCCAGGTTAACTCACAGATACCTATTTGCCCTATCACTAAAATGGTAATTACAAACACAACATTGAGATCATCCTTGGTTAAAACCATGGCACAGACTTAGCAGGAAACCTTTTCTTCTTCCAATCAGCCTGCTGCGACTTGTGTTGTGTCCTTGAGGTGAGGAATCAGGATGCAAATCAACATTAAACCATGAGGCTTCTGAAGTGAATCTATTTCTTAGGGCAGTACCTTAGTCAGAGCTGCAATTCTCTGAGCCAGTTCAGCCTCCACTTCGGGTAAGGTTTCAGCCTTCCTCATTGTCTGCTGCAGCTTCTGCTCAGCCAGCTCAAGACGCTCTTGCAGTTGCCTGTTTTTGTCTTCCAACTGAAGGTATAAACAGATATTAAAAAATAAAAATTATCAAAATTAAGATTCTTTTTCTTCAGTTTCTTAGATACTGGGGAAGTGATCACAACTCACTACACAGACACAGATACTCCACAACCTGGGAGAGCTTACTGCAGAGGTATTAACTCAAGGGTGGAACAGAGTAGGCTGCCAGTCTTACTAATGAGTGATTTGATGCTTGAGGATCACAGGAACGTGAATAAGTTGTAAAACAGCACTAATGAAGATGAACATAAAGCTCCTCTGATCAATGTGTTGTTTATCTGAGCAAAATAAAAGTACTCATGTCAATAAAATGAGCACTTTTCAAAAGAGATATGGAGTTCATCTCACAGGAAAGTTTATCCATGAGCTAAACTGGGAAAGAAGCACAACTCCAAAAGGATGCAACTCCTAGCAAAGTTTCTGAACTGGTTGGAACTGGATGAGCTTTGAGGTCCCTTCCAATCTAAACCATTCTATGATTCCATAACTTCAGTATTTTCTGATCTACTGAGAAAATGGCTTTAATGGTCTGACAAGCATTTTCTGCTGTCCTGTTCATTCTAGGTAATAGAAAACATAATGAGAAAGGAGTGTGTCTTTAGGTTCTTTTTTAATCATAGAATCGTAGAATGGTTTGGGTTGGAAGGGACCTCCAAAGGCATCCAGTCCAACCCCCCCTGCAGCAAACAGGGACATCCTCCACTAGATCAGGTTGCTCAGAGCCCTGTTAAGCCTCACCTTGAATACCTCCAGGGATAGGACTTCTGCCTCCCTGTGCAACCTGTTCCAGTGTTCCACTACCCTCACGGTAAAGAACTGTTTCCTAACATCCAATCTAAATCTGCTCTTCTCTAGGTCAAAGCCATTGCTCCTTGTTCTATCACAGCCTTCTTGTAGGTCCCCTTCAGGCACTGGCAGGCTGCTATGAGACCTCCCTGGAGCCTCCTCCTTCTCCAGGCTGAACACGGCCAGCTCCCTCAGCCTGTTGTCACAGCAGAGGTGCTCCAATCCCCTGAGCATTTTTGTGGCCCTCATCTGGACCCACTCCATGAGGTCCATGTCCTTCCTATATTGAAGGCTGCAGAGCTGGACACAGTAATCCAGATACTTCAATTGAAGAACTAGGCTTTTGATATCACAGTGCTGCAAATGAACTTTGTCTGCTTGTATCAATTGTTCTCTGCATCACTGCACTTAACAGGCAGACCTTTGCAGTAAAGCATGACTTGGCAACAAGAAATACTCAGATATAGGTGCCTTACTTTTCCATTGTTGGGTAGTGTTTCTTTTTTTCTTTTCTTTTTTTTTCTTCACCCCTAACAATTAAGGATACCTCTTAGAATAGTCAAAGAAAGCTGGTAGAAGCTGGAGACTTTCAGTTGTGATGCTTTAATTTCCCCGAGGAGGTAGTCACACATATACATACATCCACGTCCTGTGGTTTTTGTGTGTGTGTGTGTGTGTTTATGCAAATATATCTGCACACAAACACAGAAGCGGAGATGATCAGATCATGCAGGAATATTACCTATATAGCATTTTATATTGTTTGAAGACATGCTAAGTAAAAGAACCAAAACAACAACAAAAAAAATCCCCAAAAGCAAATTAAAAAAAAAAAAAAAGACAACAATCAAGCAGTGTGACACTGAGGCTCAGTTTTATCTTTTATAGTTTGAATTATAGAATTATATTAATTTCATGTTAACTTCCAGTCTGCATTGTATTCTTCAAATTATAAAGCAGTGGTTTCTGTTCACTTCACACTTCACTTTTTTCAATCACTGTGGAAATAAAGTTCCATGGCAGAAATGTGGAAAATCATATTATACACTTAAAAAACATGTTCATGGATAGCTTAGCTTTGTAAAATTTTATTTGCACACTACTAATATGTGAAATTATTAGAATATATTGTATGAAAATGTTGATCTTTACTACAGAAGGGAATTTCTTTTGCTTGTGCTACATTTCTGATTTTTAAAATTATTTTAAAAACAGAATTCAGAAAATTTTACACAAGAAACAAAGATAATCCTTTACTTAGGGGCTATCACTGTGTGCACTTATGCAAGACACTATCAGAAGACAGAGTTATTTTCCAGTGTAGAATATACAGACTGATTTGGTATTCATGGATGTAGCAGCTGATATGAAGCTTAGAGATCATAGGATTGTAGAATGGTTTGGGTTGGAAGGGACCTCCAAAGGTCATTTAGTCCAACCCCCTCTGCAGTCAGCAGGGACATCCCCAACTGGACCAGGTTGTTCAGACCCCTGTTGAGCCTCACCTCGAATGTCCCCAGGGATGGGACCCCAACCACCTCCCTGGGCAACCTGTTCCAGTGCTCCACTGCCCTCACGGTAAAGAATTTGTTCGTAATACCCAATCTAAATATACTTCTCTCTAGTTTGAAACCACTGCCTCTTGTTCTATCAATATCATAAATTGTACCTCTCCACCTTTCTTGTAGGGGCCCTCTCAGGTACTGAAGGCTGTTACTAGGTCTCTCCAGAGCCTTCTCTTCTGCTGAACAAGTTAGGGTTTTTTTCTTTTAATTAACTGATCTGGTCACTAAACAGATGAACATATTATTGCCACAGTGGAAATCTCCTACTGTAGCTCTGCTCCCTTCCTTGCACTAATTTTCATTGAGTGTGAAGACAGTAACTGACAAATGCAGACACTAAACCTGGCGGAGGATGGCTTCCTTGTTTGCAAGCTCATTTTCCAGCTTGTCGTTCATGTCGTGTATGGAGGTGGATTCTCTCTGTGCACTGAGGTAGCGCTTCTCCAGTGTAGTTATTCTTTCTTCCATATCTTCCTTTTGTGCCATTGCCTGTGTTACCAAAAGAACCCCACCAAAACCCCCCAACACAAAGAAAGAAAAAACAAAGAAGCGATTAAAATGCTACATAATTTTATATCAGTTTAAATTTCATGCTACACTACTTTATATCAGTTTGATTTTCATGTTACTAGTAGACAGGGACATAAGGCATGCTCAACAGTGATTTCTCTGTTTTAAAGATGATTTATTTCCTTTGGGATTTCTTCTAAGTATGATATTGAAAGTGGTACCTATTGAGTAAAGCAAAGAATCGGTCCTCATCTTTTGCACATTTTTCTAGTTTCTGTATTTTTAATGCAAAAAAGCCCCATAGCAAACACAGCTCACATTTACTTACTTGATCTGAAACAACAGCAGACTTGATCTGATAACACTAAAATGGATATGATTACAGAATAGCAGAAACAGAGTAGTGGTGTGGGAGGAAAATGTGTAAGCACATGGATACTTATATACACAACATAGAGGTGTTCTCCATATATGTTGTGGATATGGATAACGATCTCTTTAAAATCTCAATCAGCTTTTATTCATTTATTATGAGCTAGCCTCACAGAAGCCAACAGCTGTAATTTAGACAGATTATTTGTTAGCCTGTTGTGTTACATTATTTCTCTTCAATTAATTTTAGTGAAAGGAGAAAGTTTTAATAATTTCACACTTGTGTCTTGCTCCTGAGAAGGTTTTTGTGTTGCCTCTTTCACAATGAAAGTATTTACTGATGAACATCTCTTACTGTTTGTGCTTTATTGCATTATGACAGCAGTGTTGACATTATTGTTAAAGAAAGATGCAATGAACATATAAATAGATCCAAATTAGCTACTCCTAAAATGGACCACATCCAGGTGATCCATTTGCATATTGCTGGGGAGAAAAAGCCCATTAAAATATCAATTATCTATGTAATTAATTTTTAAAAACCAAAACAAACAAACAAAAAAACCCCAACAAACAAACAAACCAAATCGATGTTTTATTTCAGTTCCACAATACTAAATTACCTGTCTTGCCGGAAGTAGTTAATTGTCTTTTGTGGCAGTATGAAATAATGAAGAGAGGCACTTCTGCCTTTACAAACACCTTTCACAGCAGATTTTGCACTGACAACTGGTAATTATTCTACATGTAAATGTCTTAGTAGCCACTTTGCCATGGAAGTGAAGGGCTGAAAGCAAGTAAGCCTGTGGCTGGTACAATGTGTTATTTAATAGAAGCAGCAAATGGCAATCAGGTGTCTGTAAGACAGCAATATCTGTCAAAAGAAACATAGCAGTGAAATCTATTCTCTGTAACAGGATAAAGGTGGAGGAATACTGAAGAAGCAGAGTAGAAAGATGTGGGGACACATTGAAGCTGTGTCAGGCCTGAGAAGCTCTGAAGGAAGTTTTCTTCCAAAAGATTGGAAATAACATATTAAATATATACATACAAAACCATGCATAGACACACACACACACACACACACACAAACCCCCACAAATATACTGGTGTTGCAGTACAGGTAACAGAAATAGAACTTTGAAACACTAGAACAGACTCTAGAAACCAGCTATCTGCACTGATGAGAATATCCACATATTAAGAAGACACTCCACAGAGTGGTAAGGGGTGCCACAAATTTAAGGGCAGGAAAGGGAAAGTGAATTGCNAACTCCCAAACCATCACACCATTTATTTATAGAAGGGAACAGCATATTATAAGGGAGGCAATGAATTTACTACATGAGTAAATATTAGAATTGATTGCATAAATAACACTGTTTTATTGGACAGGAGTGCTTTAAATGATGTATCTGACCAGCATGTGAAACAAAGTTCATTCATCTTAAAAGCTTGAAATAGCTGAAAATTTGACAGAATGCACTCTGCTTACACTAAAGTTGTACTAGACCACACTAAACCACACTACACCACAAAGGAGCTGACCTTTCTTTTAACAGAGTTGCACATATATGCACGCACATTTACAAATACGGTTTTATAAAGAGATTTCTAAAGATTTCTAAAGAGATTCCTAGTACCATATCTTAAATACCAAATTGTGTTTACTATGCACAAGTGTGGGAATGCAAGAAGAAGACATGTAAGAGAGAAAAGTAATGAGCTCTGTAACATAGCATTTGACCTTCATTCCCACAACATCAGGATGCCTCCCCTGGGGGAGGAGAGACCGTGGGCCACCTGGTCCAAGGGAAAAACAAGACATGACGCATGTTAAAGACTGGGCTGTAGATGGTCTGGATTGCATTAATGCATTGTTTGTAGGGTGGTATAAAATGAGTCACCGCGAGGTGATAGGGACTAGGCTTGGGATGCTTGTTACACGGCTGACACGTGTTACACTTGTGCTGCTGACACTTGGCCCACAGGGGTCTTGCACTTGCACTGGCATGGGATAAAGGGCACCTGCTTCACTCCAAAGGTGGTCGTTGCTTTTGTCTGGTTACTGACAGCGACAAGTGGTGGAGCATGCAGGCAACGACAGAATGACACAGCAGCGTACAAGGGCTTTTATCAGTGCTCAGCTCCTGCTGCTGTACTCATTCACCTCTGTCAGTTTGTAGTGGGCATCAGAGGAACAACAGTCAGGGAACACAAGGCCAGTGTGGTGAGCTGCTTACCTCTCTAATGTCTCTCTGGTATTTACTGTTCATTTCCTCTGTTTTAATGAGCTCCTTTCTGGCAGTCTCCGCTTCCTGCTCTACCTCTCCCACTCGCGAAGACAGTGCTGCCAAACGCTCTTTCATTTGTGCCATTTCGTAGTTTTGCTTTTCCAGCAGCTCCTGGAGTTCAACGACTTGGCTGGCTTCATCATTCGAGTCTATGGAGCCGTTTGACAGGCGCTGTGAACAGAGAAGCAATGTTATCTATCAATCGTCTTTTAGTGTGGACTCAGCCTGAGGAGTTTCTATGCTGGAGGTTATTTTCAGAAATTACAAAAGGACCTAAAGAGGTAAAAACATAATAATTTTCACAGTAGATGCAACAGGTGTAGTTAGGAAAAGTTTGCAAAATGTTAGTACTCATTCACATCAAGGCATTCCAGAATGCAAAACCACATAAAAGTAACCATGCAAAGTAAGAGCAGGATACCACACAAAAATAACTTTAGTGTGGCATTATGAGTATTCAAATTCCATTTGTAATGCTACTCCTAAAACCCACCTGTGGTGAGTTAAAATTATCTCCAATCTGAATGGTGGCAAGTAATGTTCAGTGACCACAGATCTGGGTAGCAGAGCATCAGATCACAGAAATGGTTGTATTTCTAATTCCCACAGCAGATGGCCTTTGTCAGGTTTTTATTAAACTTTGTTTTTTCCAAAGTCCTTTAAAGCTTTCCTATTGGTGCAAGTTAACCTTTGTGCAAGGCTCTGTATTTGCTAGCTTTAAAATTTCTCTGACCAAAATTGTATCTAGCTTAGAAGCTTTATTAGCACAGAGCAGAGCTTTTAACATACCTGGCTGAGGTCCTGTGGTAGGGTTAAAATTACCCTCAAAATAAAATCACCAGACTAGCTCAGAAGGTTTGGAAGCAAACTGAAGCTATGTTTACAAATAAGCTAAAATCTAGAAGTGTAAAATACTATGTATATGTACAAAACATATTTACATATATTTACAATTCAGAAACAACAACGAGGACCCCCTTGGACAAAGGGAAAAGTAAAATAGCTCTCCCCCTCCACCTTCTATATAGGAGGAAGAGAGAAATCAGACAAAGCTCTCTGCTATCCACTTATCCATATCAACAGTCTCGGCCAAGGCCAGTGAAGCCATGCAAAACCACCAGCCAGCAGTAGCCAGAGCGAAGAGGAGAAAAGGAAGAACAGTTTGTGAATCATACTTTATCCTAATCTGCAAGTGAATGGAATGACATAGACTTACCATCGTTTTCCTTTTATATCCNCAAGTGGTGTAAGTGACCGCACAAACCTTCTCTACCAGTAAAAATGTTTGCCTATGCCAGTTGCCTTTAAAGTATTCCAGTTTTGCCTGTTCCCTCTATGTATACATTTCCAAACCGTGCATTTTTGCACCTTGTATATAAGTTTTATGGTGAGATTTAATGTTAATAAACAGTTTTCATAGTTATTAACAATCTCTGCCTGGATATAAAAATTTACATCATTATTAATTTTGAATACTTTCATTACACATCCCCTGTTTTATTTATCTTTTATTCAAATATACCCAGAACCTTACTATTTCTTGTTTATTATTTAGAACAAGGCTAGAGGGTTAGTTTTACACTATCACACCATCAAACCACATGCATACCTCTTAGGTAAAACTTACACAGCATTTAAATTAATCAGTCTATTTAAGTTGCAAAATAGGCTGTGCTGTAGACAGGAAGGAACAGTAATAAATCACAAATTCGGTGTACCAGGAAGTTCATAGAGCCTGGATGACATACTGGTTAGGTCGACATTAGAAACATGTTCTGCCCAAGTAATTTGTGTGCTGCTGAAAGCCCTGATATGAAGAAAGTTAAAAAATTTTTAAAAACAAACAAACAAACAAAAAACCGACAAAAAACCCCACCAAAAAAAAACAAAACAAAACAAAAAAAAATGAAACCAAAAAGTTGAGAATCCAGAGCTCATTGCATTTGGAATATGGCCTCAGGAATAGGATTTATACTGCAAATAAATGATTGCAGGAAGGAAGCGTGCTCACTAGCAGGACTTGCTGACATTATCTTATTGTCATAGATAGTCATAGAATCATAGAATGCTCTGGGTTGGAAGGGACCTCCAAAAGTCATCCAGTCCACCCTCCTCTGCAGTCAGCAGGGACATCCTCAACTAACTCAGGTTGCCCAGAGCCCTGCTCAACCTCACTTTGAAGACCTCCAGGGATGTGGCCCCAACCACCCTCCTCAGCAACCTGTTCCAGCATTCCACTACCCTCATGGTAAAGAACTTGTTCCTAATACCCACTCTAAATTGGACAATTTATCGCTATCACTGCAGGCCTTTGTGCACAGTCTCTCTCCAGCCTTCTTGTAGGTCCCCTTCAGGCACTGGCAGGCTGCTATTAGGTCTACCCAGAGCCTCCTCCTCTGCAGGCTGAACACCCCCCAGCTCCCTCAGCCCATCTCCACAGCAGAGCTGCTCCACCCCCTGATCATTTTAGTGGCCTCCTCTGGACCCGCTCCATCAGGTCCATGTCCTTCCTGTGTTGAGGGCTCCAGAGCTGGACACAGTTCTCCAGGGGTGGTCTTACCAGAGGAGAGCAAAGTGGCAGAATTCCCTTTCTGGCAATGCTGCTTTTGATGCAGCCCAGGCTGCCAGTGGCCTTCTGGGCTGCAAGCTCACACTGGCTGTTCATGTCCACCTTCTCATCCATCAGCAACCCCAAGTCCTTTTCCACAGGGCTGCTTTCCATCACCTCATCCCCTAGTCTGTATTGATAGTGAGGATTGTTCCAGCCCATGTGAGGAACCCTGCTTTTGCTCTTGCTGAGCCTCATGAGGTTCACCTGGGCAAGTCACACAAACCTTTTCCAGCATAGGCTTAGCCATGGTTTCATATAAATTTAATTATCACCTTTTGAAAATATAGGCAAAAAGAACACAGAAGCCCAACACTGTTTGATTGTGACCTCTAATATAAAAAAATGAACCCAACATTGACCAACTTCCCATTAACTTTCCTGACTAGGTGCAATTTCATCGGTTAAGTTTATATTATGTGGTATGAGAGCAAAGTATTTCATTCCAATTGTCATTATGGACAATGGTTATGGACTTCCAAGGGCATCATACAGGAATAGTGGTCCTCAAAGGCACTTGTCCTTCAGATGGCAGGGCATATAGCTATGCACATGTGAAACCTTCCTAGCAGGATCTGAGAGGAAAGCAAGCTTTATGTCATTGGTGCTTCTGCATTATTAGTGTCAAACTATATTCATACAGCAATCTTATACCAAATTCAGAGAACATTACTTTGTTTAATACTTTTAACAACATTCCTTCCTTGATCAGCCGTAAAATGAACCTGGACCAAGACCTCCTGTCCCTCTGCGCATCACTGATTAAAACCATTTTACTTCAAAGATTCCTTAGGTCAAATAACTTGGTTACAAAATTGCTTCCCGTAGACTAGCTAAATGAATTGTCTTTACATTCTATGTTAGCTGCTGAACCATCTGTCTGGGGTTTGGATGCGAGGTACAGCCAGCTGAAACAGCTGATGAGCACTCGATCCCATGCTGACATCGTGCCCACCATATAAGGGAGGAGCTGGTCGAGGCAAAGGAGGGCGAGGCTTGGAATTCAGACTGCTTGAATTCTACTCCTGGTTCACTTTTGTCTTCCGTTATTGCTGTATTCATACATAGGACTGGTTGGTATTTAAAATTTCCAACTTACAGAAAATGTCAACATTTAAATCTTTCTTATTATGAGTGGAATAAATTGTTATGATTGTAAGAGGCCTTAGAGATCAAGCCCTAGAGTTCAGACAGCACTGCCAAGGCACCAGGAAATCATGTCCTTAAAGCATCACACCTACACATTATTTAAATACCTCAAGAGAGGGTGACTCCACCGTTCCCCTGAGCAGCCTATTCCAGTGCCCTACAATGCTTGCTTTGAAGTTTTTCCTAATAACCAGCCTAAACCTCCCATGGTGCAACATGAGCCTGTTCCCTCTTGTCCTATCATTTGTTCAGAGCAAACAAAGTTAAAAGAACAACTATCTCTGTAACCAGCATTGGAGCGCTTGCTTCCTGCATCACTGGGAAGAATAAAGGAAAGCAACAGCAAGAGGAAGGCCTGTTGTAGGTTTTGGGGGCTTTTTTTGGGTAGTACATCACCACAGATTGGATAAATACCTGAGAAATCACAATCCATCCTAAGGGACTCTTACTTCATAAAGAAAGCTTTTACACACACTTAAAGACAGTGGAACAGGTTGCCCAGGGAGGTTGTGGCTGCTCCCTCCCTGGAGGTGTTCAAGGCCAGGTTGGATGAGGCCTTGAGTGACCTGTACTAGTGGGAGAGGTGTCCCTGCCTATGGCAGGGGGTTGGAACTAGATGATCCTTGAGGTCTCCTTCCAACCTTACCATTCTATGATTCTATGATTCTATGAAATGAGCTAGGAGAAGAAACAGAAAGGAGGTGAAATAATACTTAAGGAAATCTGATGACAGTGATGGCATTACCTACAACAGAGGTGACAGAGCACAGAGAAAAAGTTTCATGTGGGCCTCAGTGCCATATAGATTGAAAAAAGAAGATACGATGGGTGATGGGGAAAGAGGAAATAATCTTTGAATTGCTTACGGTCTGTGGAAGCGGAGGAGGAAAATAAATGTTCATGTTCCTTACCATTGATCAGTAAGAAAAGGAATCTAGCCCCCCGGTATCAGATTTGGTTTTGCAAGATCCATAAAGGACAGCAGTAAGGCAATCGGCAGCTTGTATGGGAGTATCGGCAGGAGAAAGACAGAAAATTGGAGCACTACACATAAGAGTAAATCTCCAGTAGATTATTGCTTCTCTCCCTTATTCTGTCTGCCTTGAAATATTAAAGGGAAAACAGCTGCAGAGTGGTTTACTGATAAAAGCCCAGAAACCATGGTAAAAGGAGCAGAAGGAAGTGTAAAATGAGACTAACAGGGAATATCACAGCCTTTGTTAATACATTTCATATTGCCCTCTCAGCTAAACCTTAGCAATAACACTGAAGTCATTCCCCAGACAAATTTACAGAATCATAGAATGCTTTGGTTTAGAAGGGACCTTTACAAGCCATCCAGTCCAGCCCTTTGCAGTAATCAGGAACATCTCCAGCTAGACCAGGCTGCACGGAGCCTTGTCCCAGGTGACCTGGATTGTTTCCAGGGATGGGCTATCCTTCCTCTAGAAAACCAGTTCCAGTGTTTCACCACCCACACTGAAAAAGATTTCTTCCTTTTATCTAGTCTAAATCAGAGAATCACAGAATGTACCTGGTTGGCAGAGATCATTCGTTCTAACCCCCAGCTCAGCACTGAAGGGTCAGCACTAAACCATGACCCTACACAAGGGGTCCACACACCACTTGAACACCACCAGCAATGAGGACTTCACCACTGCAGTGGTGAAGATCCCTGGGCAGATCATTCTAATGTTTGATAACCCTCTCTATGACGAAATATTTCCTAATACCCAGCCTGAACCTCCCCTGGTGCAGCTTGTAACCATTTCCTCTAGTCCTGTCGCTTGACACCAAGGAGAAGAGGCTGCTCCCTTCTACCTCCAACCTCCTTTCAGGAGTTGTCCCCTCAGCCTCCTCTTCTCCAGACTGAGTAACCCCAGCTCCCTCAGATACTTCTCACAGCCCAGGTGCTCCAGGCCCTTCATGAGCCTCATTGCCCTTCTCTGGACATGCTCTGGCACAAAATCAGAGAATCACAGCATTCACCAGGTTGGAAAAGACCTCTGGGATCATCGAGTCCAACCTAGCACCGAACCCTTCTGATTAACTAACCCCTGGCACTAAGTGACTCATGCAGCCTCCTCTTGAACACCTCCAGGGATGGGGACTCCACCACCTCCCCAGGCAGCCCATTCCAATGCCAATCACTCTTGCTGTGAAGAACATCTTCCTAACATCCAGCCTGAACCTGCCCTTCTGCAGCTTGAGGCTGTGTCCTCTTGTTCTGTCCTTGGGTGCCTGGCAGAAGAACCCAACCCCACCAGGCCACAATCTCCCTTCAGGCACCTCTACATCCTTCTTATAGCGAGGAGCCCAGAACTGAGCACATACAGGAGATGATCAGATGATCACATATAAGGAGATGATCACCTCCCTGTGCCTGCTACCCACTGTTTCTAACCTAAGCCAGGATGCCATTGGCCTTTTTGGTCACCTGGGCACACTGCTGACTCATGTTCAGTCAACTATCAATCCATCCCCCCAGGTCTCTCTCCAAGCTGCAGCTTTCCAACCACACATCCCCAGGTTTGTAGCTCACCCTGTGGTTGAGCTACAAACGAACTGCAAACATGCAAACTGCAAAATTAATGCTCGCAGTGCAAATGGGCACTTGTAAATTGGATTACCTAAAAAATAGATAAGTAATGATGAGTATTATTTTTTATAAGTATGCCACTGTTCATCAGATGCCATTAGACAAAAAGATGCACAATTAGAGATCCAAGCAGCAGCTCTACTCATTTCAGCTGTTTGCTAAATGTTATGTTATGTTTGCATTTTAACTTAATAACTGAAGCAAGAGAGGAAGACAACTTGAGTTTTATCACTGTAGAAAATGAAGGCTTAGAAGAAAACCTTATTTCTAAATCAAGCATTTTCCACCTTTTTTTTTTTTTTCCTCTTTCGACCTTATGGAGAAAATACTTAGCATAAACTCTACACACTTGTTGAAGAAGTGCAAGGTAAAACGCTCTTCGCTTCTTCTGTTTGAACATGGACATACTTTTGAACAGTACCTAGCAGCAGCACAGAGGAGAATTACTGTTACAACGGTTCAGGTCTCTGTGATCCCCTTATGGACAATTCTGGCAGCAGTTTTTGCACATGCACCCTTTCACATACATGTGCCTCTACACCTTGCTCTTCTGCATGTTACTTGCGAAGGCTCACTCAGCACCACATATTATCCTTAATTGCATCCTATCTAAGAAAAGCTTGTTATATGCTCTGGGTCTAACTCAACATGTCACCAAAGAGCAAGGACTTGCCCATTTGCATTTCCTTTCTATTTAAACTAGCTCATTTTTTTTTTTGCATACTGGTTTCAGGAGGCAGACAGTATTCTAAAGGATCATCTCATAAGATATTCACGTTATAAAAACCCCGATTAGTTCTCGTATTGATTGTGTGGTCTGATGAAAAGTAACACTTTATTACCTTTTCATGCACCTTTTGCCCTGGCTCCATTCCTTCAATATGCTCTGATTCAACAGGTCCTTCACCAGCTACCATTTTCCTCTGAATGTGTGCATTTTGTTCACGCAAAGCCACAATCTGTAACAGAAAAACAGAAAGTTAGTGGCCAGAATACATAAGAAACCAAAAACTTATCGAGCAGACCATTTGTTAAATCTATGAGCATTTTGATCCTGTATGGCCCAGCTGTTGCGTTTGCAAAAATCACATGTCTACGCATGTCTACGTGCACAGAAAGTGAAAAAACACACCTCTATTGATAACGGCTGAAGGCAATTAAGAATTCAAAGGAACAAATGAATGATAGGATAGTCAACACTGACTTGTATTTTCTGTCCTTACCTTCTGCTGGGGTATTCTGCTTTTTTATCTTGAAAGTTGAAGGAAATGCTAGGCACTGAGCTTGTAACACCGCAAGAATAAGACTCATTCTTTTACATATAGAATTGTTATGGAAGGGTTAAAAAAACCAGCTAAACTACTTTGGCCACTGCCCCTCCTCCTCCCATTGTAGGGTCCGAGAGTGAGTGGAGGAGTAGACAAAACGGACAACGGGGGCTGGCTCCAGTAAGTCTGCCCTAAGGGGTAGCAATCTAGCCAGGGTCTCAGGTGTCTTGTGCAGCCCAAACATGTGCCTTACTGCTTTTGGGGAATATGTGTGTGCCTTACTTTTTTAATTCGTTGGCCAAACTCTTGATGCTTGTGCCTATTGGACAGTTCCATTTTCAAAAGGTAATTAATAGGGGAATGATTTGAAAAGCCCGCAGTTCTATGACTCCCTCTGCACGATTTTTAGCAGTTCATGACTCCTTAGCGAATCCCTAGGGGCTTCTCCCCTACTAGCGGCTCATTGACTAGGTTCCTGCCTGCGACAGCATTGGACTGCAGCCACTGTCTGCAGCAGTCCAGCTTACAGTGACTCAGTTTTCCTCTCCTTCCCTCTGTCTTTGGCATTATATTGTATTTTTACCTCAGGATTATAATCGCAGGTTTTTGGGACCGTGTTTATGCAGATATCCACATCCTTCATGAGCAATTTTTTGGGGTAGTTTTCTATAGGTCTCCAGAAGTTACAAGACTTGGCTAATTTGGGCTCAATCAGCAAGCATGTTTGGTCCATCTTGTGACCATCGCTGGTACTGCCTGTTGCATGTACTTATTGCTATTTTTCCTGTTTTCCACTTTCCTATTTTCCGAGTTCTGACTGCCTTAGACTGTTTAATTCTGTGTTTATAAATAAGCTTTGTGTAAATACAGTTATTTTAAAATAAGAAATAATAATTAATATTCATACAGGGGAAATTAAGATTAATATTTAATAATTTTGATATAAAACTATCACAAGAATACAATTGATGCCAAAGTGGAATCATAGTTAAACTGCACCAAAAAGCTACGAATCAAAACCAAGTGATGTAAAATGAAGTGTTGGCTTTCTGTTAGCTAATCTGTAAGTAACTGCAATATACATTTTAACTGAGTTTTTTGTTAAGAAAAACATGGGTGCAAAACTCTTCTGCTGTGGTGTTCATTGACTATTTCAGTGCATGTACAAGTAGAGTTTACAGCATTGGAAATACTGTTTTATTTATTGGTAGCGCTATTAAGAATGTCATGTAGCTACTGAAGAAAAAAGCTACTTTCTCTGACTTTGTAGCTTACTCTCAAACAGGACAAAGGACGGAAAGATTCAGGTCCTAAGAAGCTGTCACATGTCTACTGTGATAAGTTGGAAGATCTGATTAATATAAAACCTGTTTATTTTGATGAGTTGCAGAGTTAGGCGTCTCTGTACCGCTCTGCTTTCATAAGTACACATAATAAATGATTTACAAAATGGATAACTTTGTGTATTAAACAGTAAAAAAATGGTAGGATGTAAAGATGCCATTTTTGGAAAGCTGTGGTAAAGGCTTCTGTCACTGTACTGTGTCTGTGTAAATCCAAAGTCGGAAACAGCCTAACACATTGTTCTGTCATAGAATACAAATGTGTGGGGCAGGAGGGGTAATTTAAGGCAGTACTACCTGGTAAGTGTGACACTTGTAATTTAATTTAATACACTTTTAATGTACCTTTAAATATATTTACCTTGATCTGAATAATTTAGTTTGGAATTTAAAAAAAAAAAAAGTGTGTTTTTTAACTTATGGTTAAGTTCTCTTTATAAGAACCATTTGAATCTCTTTTGTTCAGCATCTGAGACCTCAGGGACTCACCACTTCAAACAGGTCTTCCTTAATATACATTTTGAAAATGTTGTGATATGAATTAAGCTGGTTCACTGCTCACTAAAGTCCAAGCTACAACCCTCATAGAACTCATGTGATTGCCACNGTTGATCTTGAACATTCTACTCACTTTTGCAGACAATTCTTAGAGGATTGTCTGACAGGGGAAGAATTTATAGGATTGAAACTTTAAAGATTTCCATTGATTTAGAGTATGTCTTCTGGATTTCAAAGGTACACAGAAACAAACAACAAAATTTCTAAAGCTCCATTCTTATGACAACCATTCTGAGCATATGAGGAGAGACTGAGGGAGCTGGGACTCTTTGGCTTGGAGAAAACTGAGGGATGACCTCATGCAAATTTATAAATATGCAAATGGTAAGTGCCAGGAGGCTGGAGCCAGGCTCTGCTCGGTGTGCCCGGTGACAGCACAAGGGGCAATGGGTGGAAGCTGAGGCATAGGAAGTTCCATGGAAACACGAGGAGGAATTTTTTCTCTGTGAGGGTGACAGAGCCCTGGAACAGGCTGCCCAGGGGGGTTGTGGAGTCTCCCTCTTTGGAGATATTCAAGACTCACCTGTATGTGTTCCTGTGTGATCTGGTACAGGTGATTCTGCTCTGCAGGGGGGTTGGCCTAGATCATGATCTTTTGAGGTCCCTTCAAGCCCCTGACATTCTGTGACACAACTTTTTTTGGTCTGAATTCTAAAACAACTCAACTTTTCTGAAGTCCAGCTGTTTGAATTACAGTTTTGGTAAGCATCCCTACTGTATCACCCACATAAATGCTCTCCAAAATCCTAGTAGATTTTGTGTGCATTACCTGTAGATATCGTTGAACTATGTATGTTTTTGTGAAGATAGGATTCGACAGTTGTGATTCAAAATTAATTGATCTTCATTTGTATAAATGACCAAATCTACAACTCAGGTGTGTACACATGAAAATAGTCATCTGAATTCAGGTGTTCAGGGAATGTTAATTTCAAGCACTAGAATGCACCTTAGAACAGAGTATGACTACATAAGCTAGGTGTGATCTGAAGAAGTACCACAGCCAGCAGCCATGTCAGTGGAAAGGACAACAGGATAAGACAGTGACTTAATAATGAATAATGATTACAAATGAGTGAGTAAGCAACAGCATCAGTTCTGCCTATTTAGTAAGTGAAACAGTTTGATTACTAGCAGTAGTAGGACATTAAGACATACAAATTAAAGAAATAAAAGATTCACATTGTAATTGTGGAAACTACCAAATGGTGAAGGAAAACCAAAAAGGAAAGGAAAATTCAGCAGGCAAAAATTGGCAACATTTGAAGCAGGTTTATTTGACAAAATGAAAATACACAGAAATACACAGGAGCACACAAACTATAAATGAAGATGCGAGAAATTTCAGCATGGGGCAAAGTCTCTAATAAGACATACAAAGGAAGCAGGAAAATTATTTACTCTACTACATTTCCAGTATTTTGTAAAATAATTAATTTAAAAAAATGTGTGGGTGGGAGCTCAGAATCCATTTCTACTAAATGTGCAAATTCTTAACTGATTGGGCACCTCAGCTGCTGAAACTTGATCAATTCTTTACTTGCAATTGTTTGAGTGGCCATATACTGAAACTATAATCACCTCATTACAGCTTCAGGCTTCAGGCAATTGATGTAACTATGACTACTTAATGTACTTACCTTAAACAGCAATAAAAAGGATGCAGAAACTTTTNAGTGTGTTTTTTAACTTATGGTTAAGTTCTCTTTATAAGAACCATTTGAATCTCTTTTGTTCAGCATCTGAGACCTCAGGGACTCACCACTTCAAACAGGTCTTCCTTAATATACATTTTGAAAATGTTGTGATATGAATTAAGCTGGTTCACTGCTCACTAAAGTCCAAGCTACAACCCTCATAGAACTCATGTGATTGCCACTGATTTCAGTCCTGGACTTGAGGGCAACATTTCATCCAAAGCAATTATAGCAAGACACGAGCGTCGGGATTAAAACTGACACAATCTCTGGCTTTTGGGATGGTACAAACGCACTGAGCAAGAGTGGTGAGACTCTGGAATAGGCTGCCCAGGGAGGTCATGGATGGCTCTTCCCTGGGAACATTTAAAGCCAGGCTGGATGAGGCCTTGAGCAGCTCAGACTAGTTGAAAGGCGTCTGTGTCCACGGCGGGGAGCTTGGAGTAGATGATTCATAAAGTCCCTTCCAACCTAAGCTGTTCCATGGTTCTGCTTAAATCAGAGAATTAGCTCTGTCTGAAATAACATAAAAAGGTCTTTGTAATCTCATTATCATAGACTCCTTTTGTATACACAATAATCAGTAATTCAATAACTTCTTTCTGAATAGCTTCACTAATTTCTTTTTCTTTATGGTTTAAACAGTTCTCAGATCTAAACTACAGAAATTATGGTTCTCATGAAGCAAAATTAGCCATCAATTAGTGGCAAAAAGTGACTTCCAGGCAGATAAAGGGAGACACTTCAGTCTATATATTATAAAACTATGATTTATAGAGAGCAATTATACATCACCTGAAAGAAATCACAGGATATATCAGCTGTCAGCCAGCAATAGATCTGCATTATAGTATTTCATAAATCCATAAAAAAATTCTAATGATTGCTACAACCTTGGACAAAATAGCACAGATGGAGGCAAGAAGCTGACCGTTGGCCACAGAGGAAACTCAGCAACATTACTTTTGCTAAATGTTTATTCCTTATATCAGTGCTTTCAAGTTTATGATATCCTGCTTAACATATCTATTACAAAACATGTTCAGATAGAGCTTTTCAAGTAACTAGATACTATTTAACCCCTACAGTTACATTGTTAATGGTTTTCATGCTAACTTGTCTTTGGAGAAAATAAAAGGTAACATTCTTGGAGATGGACTCATGTCTGCTAAAATCAAAAGAAAAAAAATTAAGAGACAGATGAATAGAAGTGTGGATAATCTGCATTGTTGTGCCTCAAACTGGATAACCAGCTTAAAGATCCAAGCCCAAATAATACCTGCTCAGGTAAGATCAGGAGGATGGGGCCAGTCTTTTTTCAGTGGTGTCCAGTGACAGGACAAGAGGGAACAGGCACAAACTTGAACATAGGAACTTCCATCTAAACTTGAGGACGAAATTCCATACTGTGAAGGTAGTAGGGCACTGGCACAGGCTGCTCAGAGAGGTGGTGGGGTCTCTGTCTCTGGAGTCATTCAAAACCTGCTTCAATGCTGCCCTGTGCAACCCTGCTCTAAGAGAACCTGCTCTGGGAGAGGGGTTGGCCCAGATGATCTCCAGAGGTCCCTTCCAACCCATATCATTCTGTGATTTTTTTTTTTCCTTATCAGCTCCTGATTGGAGCCCTAACAGTTTTGATTTCTTTTCTAAATTGTTGTCACAGACACTGTTATGCACATTTGCCAGGACTGACCAGCAACACCTTTCCATGTAGCTCTAATGCAGAGCGTGTGCTCAATTGAAGAGGTTGCTGGTCTCTCCATATTTAAGCCTGAAGACAGCTTTCTCTCACAAATCTAACTTTGGCTCCCTCCTAACTTTGCCAAACTCAGGCTGCTGAAATGAAAAGTTAGGGTTTGACTGAGAAAAGTTAAATTCAAGAAGGTTCTAACCAGACCTTTCTAACTTTTGTGGCTTAAGCCCAAGAAAATATCCAATGACTTGGACATTCCTTTTGCATATTCACAGGAATGTTGATCTTGAACATTCTACTCACTTTTGCAGACAATTCTTAGAGGATTGTCTGACAGGGGAAGAATTTATAGGATTGAAACTTTAAAGATTTCCATTGATTTAGAGTATGTCTTCTGGATTTCAAAGGTACACAGAAACAAACAACAAAATTTCTAAAGCTCCATTCTTATGACAACCATTCTGAGCATATGAGGAGAGACTGAGGGAGCTGGGACTCTTTGGCTTGGAGAAAACTGAGGGATGACCTCATGCAAATTTATAAATATGCAAATGGTAAGTGCCAGGAGGCTGGAGCCAGGCTCTGCTCGGTGTGCCCGGTGACAGCACAAGGGGCAATGGGTGGAAGCTGAGGCATAGGAAGTTCCATGGAAACACGAGGAGGAATTTTTTCTCTGTGAGGGTGACAGAGCCCTGGAACAGGCTGCCCAGGGGGGTTGTGGAGTCTCCCTCTTTGGAGATATTCAAGACTCACCTGTATGTGTTCCTGTGTGATCTGGTACAGGTGATTCTGCTCTGCAGGGGGGTTGGCCTAGATCATGATCTTTTGAGGTCCCTTCAAGCCCCTGACATTCTGTGACACAACTTTTTTTGGTCTGAATTCTAAAACAACTCAACTTTTCTGAAGTCCAGCTGTTTGAATTACAGTTTTGGTAAGCATCCCTACTGTATCACCCACATAAATGCTCTCCAAAATCCTAGTAGATTTTGTGTGCATTACCTGTAGATATCGTTGAACTATGTATGTTTTTGTGAAGATAGGATTCGACAGTTGTGATTCAAAATTAATTGATCTTCATTTGTATAAATGACCAAATCTACAACTCAGGTGTGTACACATGAAAATAGTCATCTGAATTCAGGTGTTCAGGGAATGTTAATTTCAAGCACTAGAATGCACCTTAGAACAGAGTATGACTACATAAGCTAGGTGTGATCTGAAGAAGTACCACAGCCAGCAGCCATGTCAGTGGAAAGGACAACAGGATAAGACAGTGACTTAATAATGAATAATGATTACAAATGAGTGAGTAAGCAACAGCATCAGTTCTGCCTATTTAGTAAGTGAAACAGTTTGATTACTAGCAGTAGTAGGACATTAAGACATACAAATTAAAGAAATAAAAGATTCACATTGTAATTGTGGAAACTACCAAATGGTGAAGGAAAACCAAAAAGGAAAGGAAAATTCAGCAGGCAAAAATTGGCAACATTTGAAGCAGGTTTATTTGACAAAATGAAAATACACAGAAATACACAGGAGCACACAAACTATAAATGAAGATGCGAGAAATTTCAGCATGGGGCAAAGTCTCTAATAAGACATACAAAGGAAGCAGGAAAATTATTTACTCTACTACATTTCCAGTATTTTGTAAAATAATTAATTTAAAAAAATGTGTGGGTGGGAGCTCAGAATCCATTTCTACTAAATGTGCAAATTCTTAACTGATTGGGCACCTCAGCTGCTGAAACTTGATCAATTCTTTACTTGCAATTGTTTGAGTGGCCATATACTGAAACTATAATCACCTCATTACAGCTTCAGGCTTCAGGCAATTGATGTAACTATGACTACTTAATGTACTTACCTTAAACAGCAATAAAAAGGATGCAGAAACTTTTATATATATGTATGGATGGATGGATGGATGGATGTATATTTTAATATATTAACAGTTGCTTACAACATCCAGTTTTTAATCACACACATCTTGACCTATGCAGCTTGATGCAATTCAAAAGCCTGTCTTACATGTACAGAACTTTGATCTCGTCTCTTCGCTATTGTGTGCCTATCTCCAGCATCAGTGTAAAAGCTTTTATTAGATCTCCTAGGAGCAGTAATGGCCTTACTGCCAGGTTTTCCCTCAAAGCACTAACATTCCTCAACCCCTTATGGTTTTATTCAGAGAAGTATGACATGTGGCTGCTTTTTCCCCTAAATGTTGGTGTTTCAGGCTCTTTTATTGTGAGTATATACTAAAAGGGATACGACTGCTACTTTTTTTTGCAACCAGATATGTAACACCAAACTTGAATTATTTCTTTTGTGTTCTTCATCAAATAAGTTCATTGAAAAGCAGCACTTAACCTACAAAACATTAAGAAACCAGATATACTTTAGATACAAGATATATATATATATGTATGCAAGAAAATATTTCCCTGTTCAAATATTAAATTGAGATCCCTCCAGGTGGGTGGAAAGAAACTACAATTGTTCTCTTTTCTCTTATGAATCCTGGTGAAATTTGGTTCATAAGTAGTACTGAGAACTCCTGGAATGAAGAATGAGAACTTTGACAGGAAGGGGGGCTCAGGATTTGGGAGTCTGAGACAGTGCCTAGTTTTGCCACCTGGTAGGATGTGGGGTAAATTAGAGACTATTGACAAGATAGGGCCCAGACAAAGTAACACCCTCACCACTAGGCCTTCCCTGCAAGTCCTCTGATATCCTCAGGGGGGTGCTGTTGCTACTACCCAAGGACATCATACAATGCAAGTTGCAAGGATGCTGTTCTGGATACTTTCCCCATCCACAGCCGTTTCCTTTGCTTGAAATCTTGGCCCCTAAGGCCTTGTTCCCCTGCTCTGTACAGTGTGAGCACTCCTTATCTGACCTCGGCACAGAGCATGGTCTGCCTAGAGCGAAAATGCTGTTTCGGTCTTTGGCATCCTGTATCACCCAGTGACTACAGTTACAGTAGTGACTGAGCTGAAAATCTTGAACTTATTTGACTGTCTCAGAGCAGCACAAGTAAAATGCCATAGCACCAAATGCTTAGAGTGGTTATCTGATGTCTTCTACCAGTACTGGGGAGAGAAACGTTGCCAGTTGCTTCTGTGTCTCAGACAGGTGGGATGGACGACATGCATGTAAATATTTCATTTTGACTGAAAAGAAAACAGACAATTATCTTAAGCTAGAGGCACCCATTATAAATTTATAAATTTGGCTAAATTTAAACAAAATAAATACTGAACTTATTTAGAAATATCTCAAGTTGTGAAGTAAAAAAAGTATGTCTGTAATATGGTATTACACTAACCCAGTCCTGTCTACTGTGGGGACAGACACGGTGGTGAAAACTGCTAGAGTTACCTTCTGGACGCACACTTTCCTTCTCACAGTGTGTGTGCAGCACAAAGTACTGAACAGAGAATGAGACAGACCAAAAAAATCAGTTTTGTGTTAGTCATACAATACCCTATTCAAAATTTTACAATAGTTGCACATTAACTTTTTTCTTTAGTGTTTTTGCTATTTAAATTGTATTTAAAACCATCTGCCAGCAAAGGATTTAAATGTAATTACTTAAATCATCTTGATTTAAATTTGTTTTCTATTGAACAAATGATTACACTATGTAGCAATATGAAGATGTTTAATTTAATTAATAAAAACATAAGGCCAAATGTTTACAGAGACTTATTTTTGTAGTATTTTTCTAATACTGACAGTAGCAGGAAATTAGAAATATTTTTTATGTAATTATTTAAATTTTTCTTTGAATTTTTTTATTTCTCATTAATTAAATAGCTTTTGAACAAATCAAACACAGTGTTTTGTTGTTAACAGAGGCCCTAAGCACACATATGTACTGTTAGACAGTTGCCAAAAACAAGTAGCAATCTGGATCATTTTAAAAGATGACCTCTGGAGGCCCCTTCCAAAGCAAACCCTTCTATGACTCTATGACTGTGAGTTTTCGAAAAGCTGTTTTTTATAAGCTTGCCCTATCTTAAATCACTGAACTAATTTCTTTGATCTGTTCTAGTGGGAGGTGTCCCTGACTATAGTGGGGCACTGGAACTAGGTATATTTGAGTTCCTTACCAACCTAAACCATTCTGTGATTCTGTGACCTTCCAGCATTGAAACAAACCTGCCCATAGCAATTAAACTGATTGATTGCCATTGTTCTACTTTGATGGAGCTGACAGTCCTACAAGGGTTTTTTTTAATCCCCACCCTTGTTTAATCTGTTGTTCTACGGGAACAGTATGGTAAACCAAACTTCTTGTGACTGCATCTCCATCCAGCTCCTATTTATGTAAGCTGGAGAGCAGCGAAACGGAAAAGGACTTGGGAGTCCTAGTGGATGGAAGGTTGACCATGAGCCAGCAATGTGCTCTGGTGGCCAAAAAAGCCAATGCCATTCTGGGGTGGGTTAGTAGGTTGAGAGAGGTTCTCCTGCCCCTCTGCTCCTCTCTGCTGAGGCTGGATATGGAATATTGTGTCCTGTTCTGGGCACCCCAGATCAAGAAGGACCTCAGGGAACTGCCTGAGAGAGTCCAGGGCAGAGCCACAAAGATGATGAAGGGAATGGAACAGCTTCTTTATGAGGAGAGACTGAAGGACCTGGGGCTCTATTCTGGAGAGGAGAAGGCTGAGAGGTGACCTCAGCAATGGTTATAAAGATGTGAAGGTGAGTGCCAGGAGGCTGGAGCCAGGCTTTGCTGGGTGATGCCCAGTACAGCACAAGGGGCACTGGGTGAAGCTGAGGCATAGGAAGTTCCATTTAAACATGAGGAGGATTTTTTTCCCTGTGAGGGTGACAGAGTCCTGGAACAGGGCTCTCTGTAGATATTCAAAACCTGCCTGGATATGTTCCTGTGTGATCTGGTCTAGGAGATCCTGCTCTGGCAGGGGGTTTGGACTGCCTGAGCTTTGGAGGTCCCTTCCAGCCCCTGACACTCTGTGGTTCTGTGAAGTCTTTCAGAGAACAGTGAAATTGCTTGCTTGGATTCCTCTTATCGTATCAGCCTACTTTTAGTGTGAAATATCAGATTTCAGTGTACCAGGAACATAATTCAGACTCCTCGTCCACTTTCTGACTTTCCTCTAATTTGACAGGAGTAGCTTGTGTTAAGTTTTAATCTATGTCCATCATTGATATATGGTAAATACTAAATGCGGCATGAGGAATAAAGGATTCTTAGAGACAGAGGTGATTTCCTTCTGCTTCAATGGAGATTTAAATACTGATTCAAAAATATAAATACAGCCTTTTCCAGCTATATTTCACATTAGTGTTACTCTCAATACAGCCTTTCTGAAGCCACTAGTTAGAGAATCCAGAGACATATTATATAGGGGAGGTTGAAATACTTTCAACTGTACAATAAACTTGCCATTATTAATGATTTCTTTTAGCTGTAGGGCCAGAAATGCACATACATTTTACTGACATTTTATATGTAACATTTGAAAGGACTTATAATGGTAATCAGCATTTTCTGTTATCAGATTCTGTATTTCTCTTGCTCTTTGGTGGAGGAAGAACAAAGCATGAGATGCACATTGCAAAGTATTTCCATGAGAAACAAATTGATCCTCTTTTGAACTTGAGTAAAAAACAGGTGTTAGAAAAGTTTTTTTGTTGTTGGTTTTTTTGGGGGTTTTTTGGGTTTTTTTGTTGTTGTTGTTGTTTTTTCCATGAGGGGAAGGCATTGTAATCAAACTAAGACAACTATGTGAGATTTTATATGCTCCTGACTGTAGGTTTAGAAGGATGCATCTCCTTCAGCAGGGGTCACCTGGATGCCTGCTGCCAATTGTAAGAACAGGGCTTACATAAACACCTCTGAGACGTCCAAATAGTCACATTCATTTTAGTTCTATTTCTCCATGAGGAAAATGGAAACGTATCCTTTAATAATCTTGTTCAACAGACACTGACAATGTTTAGTTAGACTCCTGCTGGATAGCTTCAGCTTTTACTACAGTTTCAGTGCCTCTGTGAGTTGTGTGACAGATTTAGCTGTACCTCCACCCTCTCAGTTTGAGTTTATCAAAGCACACGAGAAGCAACATGAGTAAGCATCCAGGATCACAAGTTTCTACTTTCAAATGGTGTGCAATACCAGGACCTGTGGTACCCAAGACACAGAAAGCCATTCTCTGTTACAGGGGCAGAGGATGCCATAGAACTACAGAGAAAATTTCTTGTTGGGCTCCTCGAGTCTACAACATGAACACCATTTACAAATCAAAGGCAAATAAATTGGTATTTGAAAGTCTTTCCATCCTCCATCCTTCAACTTTTACTCCTCCTTGTCCCACAGCTTTGCTACAAGCACTGGTAGCCTCATGATTGCCAAGTTCCAGCAGTTCCAGTATGGCACAATATAAGCTTACCTGCAGGTGTTCTCACACACACTCATAGCACTGAATAAATCACTGATGACTCCAGAAATCAGAAAGAAGGACTCTGTAGAGGTGCTATAATATGATGCTTTAGAAGCAGGCAAACCAGTATAAAAACATTTGAATGGAAATCTGTTTTTACACCACAGTTGCAAGTTTTTTTAAGTAAGTAATTAAATTAAACATTATTAAGATTTTTAATTCAGTCTGGCAAAATTAGCCATTTCTAGGCTTTAAAAATACATTCCAGCTGAAGAGCCCTGTTTTCAATGTGCCTCTAATATACATCCTGAAGAACTGGGGGAAACCCCTTCCTTCACACATACAAGTATTGCACATGCCCCCTTGGAGCTGTTGGTGTTGTTTTGCATGTCCTGGAACGAGACAAGGAGCCATGCAGGAAAGGCAAAATCACAACACGGCACCTCTTGGCACAATAGAACAGGTCCTGCCTGAGAGAAACCACTTCTAAGTTACAACACACTGTCATTGCTTGCAGGATTCCAGAGGAGACCCTGACCACGTCAAGTTAGGGGGGGTCCTCCAGTACATAGCACAGAAGTGGATGTAAACACAGGGCCAGCAGGACAGCAGCTGGGTCACGATTGCAAGCTTTGCAGTGAGTAGCAGAGGTACTGGTGCTGTTTGAGGCTAACTGCAGTATGTTCATGAGAGAAATTAAATCACTGGTTATAAAAAGAAAATAATGATGAAGTCTATATCATTGACTGGTTTGCTGAAAGGGATAAAAAAGGCAAAAAGTAAACAATTTGTCCCACTTTGTTCTGGGACACTGCTTCCTTTGGCTTCTCCTCCGCTCTGCTTTAATACCTTCCACTAACCTTGGCTAACCAGGAAGCATGTAAGCTTTGCCAGTTCTTTTGGTTTCTCTCTGGGAAGGAAGAGAGAGAGAGACTCTGAGCCCCTTCTGGGCAGTCTCTTTGGGAAGGAATTTAGATTTCTGGGTTATTTCTAAGCTGTATGTAACTGTAAATACTTGTAAATGCATTGTATATATATGCTTGTTGTCAGACCTGAGTGGGGATTTGGCAGAAACATTAGGATCTGTGTTGTTTTCCACAATGTAAGAAAATAAAATGATGTGCCTCTAGGGTTTGTAGGCAGTATGTCTTCGTACACAAGCCTTTAATTGAAAACTACCCATGTCTAAGATATATAACTTGATTTGAAAAGTCCTGTTTCAGTTAAAGTGAAGCACTTTGCTATTTTCCTCTTCTGATTACATTAATATACTTCATTTCAAGTAAAAAGAGTTTTCCTCCAGTGAAATTTTGTCTTCTTTGTAGAGACTGAGATTGCTTTGATTTGACCAGAGGCCCCTGTTATGAAAACACCACTGTTCTGCATGTGTTTGATTAGATTTTCCTATATATTTTAGTTTTATTAGGTTTTCCTATATATTCTATCTGTATTAAAATCACCACTTGTGTTACTGATGGCACAAAACACAAAGATACAACAGATAGGATACGAATAAAAATCCAGAGAGGAAATGAGCCTTACCCCAGAACTGCAACTAAGAGAATATCAAAGCCCTGATCTGCATGGGCAAACTGAAGAAATCCCAACAGATGGAAAACCTTCCTCCTAATAACCAACCTAAATTTCCTCTTCTCTAATTTCAAACCATTGCCCCTCACCCTATCAGTACAGTCCCTCCTCATCCCTCCTCAGGCATTGGAAGGTCGCTATTAGGTCTCCCTGGAGCCTATGATACTGGGATTCATTCTAGCCACAAATCTTTCTATAATATATCCCACAAAAAAGTTCAGAGGTAAACAGAACGAATGAGAAGTACTAACGTTGACAAAAAGTTCTCAGAAAAACACCAGAACTGCAGCAGAGAAGACTGAATCATTTCAGTGGAGGTACCTGATTCCTTCCTTAATAAACTCCTGAAGCACTCTAATCCTTCAATGTGTCTGATCTGAGGACTTTTGGAAAACAAAGCCAGAACATAACTGTGCTGGTTTAAGGTTAA
>WBNM01011849.1:11332-24047 GCA_013399055.1 Ramphastos sulfuratus | reverse complement strand
GATAAAAGCAGGAAGTACAGCCCTCCTGGTTGTGGAGACCCCAACAGTCTGGAGACTGTTCTGTCACCCTCACGGTGAAAACATTTTCCACTCATTTCCATGGAGCTTCCTATGCCTCAGCTGGCACCAGTGCCCCTTGTGCTGTCACTGGGCATCACCCAGCAGAGCTAGCTCCAGCCTCTGGGCACTCACCTTTACATCTTTATAACCAGTAATGAGGGCAACCCTCAGGCTTCTCTTCTTCAAGCTCCAAGCCTCAGCTCCTCAGCCTCTCCTCTTAAGGAAGATGTTCACTGCTTTCGTTGTTTTAGTGGCTCTGGTCTGGCTTTAGTGGCTCTCTCAGCAGTTCCCTGAGGTCATTCTTGAACTGGGGGGCCCAGAACTGGTCACAGTACTCCAGATGTGGCCTCGCCAGGGCAGAGTAGAGGGGCAAGAGAACCTCTCTCAACCTACTATCCGCAGCTCTTCTAATCCACCCCAGGATGCCCTTGGCCTTCTCGGCCACAAAAGCGCATTTCTGGCTCATGGACACTCTTCTGCCCACCAGGACCCCCAACTTCTGCCCACCAGGACCCCCAACTTCTGCCCACCAGGACCCCCAGGTCCTTTTCCCCTTCACTGCTCTCCAGCAGGTCAGTCCTCAACCCATACTGATCCATGGGGCTGCTCTTTCCCAGGTGCCAGACTCTTCTCTTGTCCCTGTTGAACTTCATTCAATTTCTCCTTCCCCAACTCTCCAGCCTAAGTTCTTCCCTCACTTGTCCCTCTAGGACCTCTCTCTGCAGACATTTTCACTCTTCACCTGCATCTTCCCCAACCACTGCCTTCTGCCTTGATGGTTTCCTCCCCGCTTTCCTCCCCTGTTCCCCTAGGCAGCTCCATTCCTCTCAGCTGCAGTACCTCTTCCCTGTTTCCTCTGGACCAGCTTGGAGAAGGAGAGTCCTGAACCCATCCCATGTCACAGATACAAGAGGAGCGTTTTGGAGGATGAAGAGCCCCAGGGGCACTTCCAGAGGTTCTACAAAGGCTGTCCCTAGCAAGTTTGACTTCATCTCAGGAGCTCTGCTCATCTCCTTCATGAACAGCAGTGTGCTTGGCTTTCAATGCCAGCCCACTCGCATCAGTGCGTCAGCTGTGGTCTCCATGTTTGCTGTCCTCTGGGAAGCACAATGGTTTTGAGAAGAGCAGAAAAGCCTCCCTCTTTCTCCTTGTGCTGGCTGGATTACACTAGAGAGTGGGCAGAAGCTCTCCCAGCCTCTGCAGCATGGCAGCTGCAAAGGCAGAGAAACACCAGAGCTGCAAAGCTGCCATCAAAGTTCAAATTTCCACACATGTGCTGCTCAGAACCTGATTGGGGACTACTTCTAAAACCCAGGTGCTTATTCCTGATTCAGCTGGCCAGACACTCAGGAGGGTTTAGATGGTCTGGGGACTGTGCCTCCAGCCAAAACTGGAGCCATCCAGCCATGTGTGTGTGTTAGCAAGCAGAAAAATCTGGAAACCATTTAAAACATCAGGGCTGTGTCTGCCACCGTGGTGACTCCTGCACTCCTGCTGGGCTGATGCCAGCTGCACAGGGTATAGATCACACAGGACTCCATTCCAACCTTCCAGAGCATCTCTGGTCACCAATTCCCAAGTGGCCTTGCTCTAAGGCAATTTGGACAGAGCTGGGGGGTGAGAGAGTTTGGAGTGTGGCCCAAAGAAAAAAGGCTACAGAAATACTGCAGCAGCTTCAAGTTTCCAAAGGGGAGGAGATGTGGGTTGCCAGCTCCCTTGCCAAGATGATGTGTTTGCAGAAAGAACTACTTCAACGGCCCAGTCTGAACTCAACATCTCAGGAGGGAAGCATCTAAGACCTCTGCCTTGCATTCAGAGCCTGCTTTTACACCAGCATAGACCTCAGAGGTGGCCAGGGACATTCCCAGCTGTGTGGTCTCAGTCACCTCTGTGGGCAAACCCTTAGCACAGCCTCAACAGTTTTGGACGAGTCAGCCAGTTCTGCCCCAAACTGTTCCCCATCTCCTCTTCTACCTTTGTGATGGGCAAAGAGATGGTGGAACCGAGTGGGCATCTTGCACAAAGAAAAGATCTGTGGTGCCTTCGGTGGGGGCATAAAGTGCAGAGAGACCTGCCCGGGACTGCCACCGAGAGGAAAATGTGCTTGAAAAACACCTGCCAGTGCCAAGGTGGAGAAGAAGCAGAGTGAGAAAAAATTAATTGTTCTGTCTCTGGCTCTCTCGGACACTTGAGTCTGCTCCTGCAGCTACGGCAGCACCAGGCAAGCCGCTGCGGAGGAGCCGGTGGGGAGCAAAACCTGCCCTAATAAACCCTGTGTGTGGCAGAGCTGCCGCTGGCAGCGCAGGGGAAGGAGAGTGAAGGAACATACGAAAAACCTCCCTGGTTGCTAGGCGGAGGAAGGCTCCAGCTTAACAGCACAGCTGGGAGTGCACAGCACCTGCGGGGCACAGGCCACGGGAGAGCTAAAGCTGGGCAAGGCACGGTGGGAACACAGGGCTGGTGAGGAGCAGCTGAGGGAGCTGAGGGTGTTCGATTTTCAGAAGAGAAGCCTGAGGGCAGACCTCATTGCTCTCTGCAACTCGGAAAGGAGGTCGGAGCCAAGTGGGGGTTGGGCTCTTTTCACACGCAACAAGTGACAGGAGCAGAGGAAACAGCCTCAGGTTGTGCCAGGGGAGGTTCAGGTTGGATATCAACAGCAGTCTCTTCCCAGCAACGGTTCTCAGGCACTGGCCCAGGCTGCCCAGAGAGGTGGTGGAGTCCCCATCCCTGGAGGGGTTTCAAAGCTACATGGATGTGGTGCTGAGGGATGTGGCTCGGTGACAGTGGCTCGGCAGCAGTAGTGGGGTTGGGAGCTCCAGGTCAGTGGCTGGACTGGGTGATCTCAAAGGTCCCTTCCAACCTCAGCAGTTCTGTGGCTTTGTGATTCTGAGGGACATTAATGCCCTGTTGGCAGCAAAAGCAGGCTGGTGAGGAGGGTGCTGGCTTGGGAGGAGTTTGGCAGCACTTGGAAGGTTCCCCGTCTGTGCCGAGGGGGCTCTGACTCACGGAACTTCTCTGCCTCTTTTCAAGCCTGAAGGAAGGGAATGGTTGGTGAGTGCCCGTGCCCGGCTGTCCACGTCCTCCAGCTGCACCCAGCTCTCCCCTATTGCTGTCCCGCAGCGGATCTTGGCCGTGTCGCCCGTGGAGCTTTGAGGCCAAGCCGGTGCCACGGTGATGGTCGAAAGGCGCCGCAAAGCGCAGGGAGAACTGAAGGGCAGCTCTGTGCCGGGCAGGTTGCGGCCGGGCGGCGGCAGGCAGGGGAAGCGGCAGCACAATCCCAGCCTTGAGGACACGGCGCGGTCCGGGCTCCGCTCCCGGCTCCGCTCCCGGCTCCGCTCCCGGCTCTGCTCCCGGCTCTGCTCCCGGCCCCGCTCCCGGCCCCGCTCCCGTCTCTGCTCCCTGCTCCGCTCCCGGCCCCGTTCCCGTCTCTGCTCCCGGCCCCGCTCCCGGCTGGGGCGCCGAGAACCAGGGCAGGCTGGCGGAGCTCCTCCGCACCCTGCTCCCCAGGGCTCCAGCGCCTCTGCTCTGCTTGTGCGACTTTCGGATGCGTTTTTCCCCCTGGAAGCACATCCTTGTGGGATTCAGCAATATGCTGGGACTTGAGTGGAGCATTTTCAGTGGCTGCAGGTCCTGTGGTTAAATGACTAACAGAGCAAGCAGACGTCGGTATGTTCTCCAGGCAGAGCAGACGGTGGCTATTGCCATCCCTGTCCTTTTTTAGCCGGTTGTCTGTTCCCCGAAAGCCTTACTGGGAGCAGCACTAAATATGTGTCATTAATTCTGATCACATCTTACTCTTTCCATAGCCAGCAGTTTTTCGCAACTGTGAAGTCTTGCTACAGGGACATGAAAATTGGCTGGTCAGTGCTATTCAGCTGAAGAGATTTCACTTCCTAACCCCCAAAACAATGGTGCAAGCAAGGAACTTTATTCTTAGCAACCTTGGTTGAATCCCCATTTCCACAGGTGTGTCAAAGAGGCAGAGATGTAGTGCTGAGGGACATGGTTTACCCCCAGCCTTGCTAGAGTTAGACAATGGTAGGACCTGATGATCTTTAAGGGCTTTTCCAACCAAATCGATTCTATGATTCTGCTCTTAGATATTAGTTAGAGAATGCTTGAACTCAATCTTAAAGGTCTCAGAATGATTTTATGATTCTACTCAGAGTGAATCAGGGAATGCATCGCATTGGAAAGGACCCTTGAAGGTCATTTTGTCTAACCCCCCTGCAGTAACCAGAGAATCATAGAATCACAGAATTGTTTGGGTTGGCAAAGCCCTCTAAGATCATCCAGTCCAATCATCAACTCAACACCACCACAGCCATTAAACCCTGTCCCCAAGTGCCATGGCCACACAGTTCTTGAACTGGCATGGGGACTCCACCTCCTCCCTGGGCAGCCTGTTCCAGTCCCTGACCACTTTGCAGCACAGAATTTTTTCCTAATCTCCAGCCTAACCCTCCCTTGGCACAATTTCAGGCCACTGTCTCTTGTTCTATCATCTGATCCTAAGGAGAAGAGACCAACCCCCACCTGGCTCCAACTTCCTTTCAGGGAGCTGTGGACAGATGACTTTCAACTAGATCAGGTTGCTCAGAGCCCCATCAAATTTGACCTTGACTGTCTCCAAAGATGAGACTTCCACCACATCTCTGGGCAACCTATTCCAGTATGTCACTCCCCTCACTGTGAAGAGCTTCCTCATGTCCAGTGAGGCTGTGTCCTGCTGTAGAAGTGAACTGTTTATGGTTCCTGCTGTCTGTAGACATTTGCCATCTGAGTGTTGGATTGCAGAATAATCGCAGACTGCTCTGGGCTGGAAGGCACCTCCAAAACCCATCCAGCCCAACCCCCTGCACTCAGCAGGGACATCCTCCACTAGAGCAGGCTGCCCACAGCCCTCTCCAGCCTCACCTTCAATATCTCCAGCCATGGGCCCCAACCACCTCCCTGAGCAACCTGTTGCAGTGTTCCAGCAGCCTCCTGCTGCAGAATTTGTTTCTCACAGCCAATCTCAAGCTGCTCTGCTCTAGTTTGCAGCCATTGCCCTCGTCCTATATGGCATAATGCAAGGGGAAAAGCTGGGTACCAAGCAGAACTGAGGTTTCCACACCTTGTAGTTTCCAGCCTCTGAATAGCATACTTTCTACCAACAGGAAGTGCCAGGAAGATTCCCTGTTCCATACAATATTGCTTCCAAGGCTGGCTTGCAAATCCAGGCTCCGATGAGACCCACTGAGAGATCCGCCATTTCCATGGGAAATCAGAGGGCTGAGCAAGTCCTGCTTTGGAAGTAGCCACAGAAGCCTGCAAAGGACAGGAATCAATCTGCTGAGTGAGGGGGCACAGCCAGCTGGTGTTAAAGAGCTGTGCTGGGCTGCTGAGGAGCAGCAGTTCCTGCAGAGGAACCCATCCTGCTGACACTGGGCCTGGGTCAGTGACAGCACTTGTGTTTGGCTGTGCAGAGACAGAACCTGGCCTTTTGCTGCCATCACATGAGAAACACTTTTGACGTGATGAACGAGGTGCCAGATGAGCCAGCTGGAGCATGACTGGGCTGTGATTTTCCTGCCGTAAGTCAGCAAACCTCTGCCCACCAGGCTCCATGGGACTTTGCCATTAAACTGTACAGAATGTACCAAGCCCCTTGGGTTTAAGTGACATTTCAAACCCCCAGTAGAGGAGGCACAGCTGTCAGGCCATGATTAAAATAGGTGTTTGTTTGTTGGTGTGGCTTTTGCTCAGCTTCCAGGACATGCAGCAATGAGCCCTGCCACCTCTCCCAAAGTATGTCCCAGATGGCTGCACACAGAACCACAGAGTCGTTTGGGCTGGAAAAGCCCCTTCAGATCATCCAGTCCAACCATCGTGACTCTGCCAGGCCTGGGGCTAAACCATGGCCCTGCTGGGTTCTGTCAGCTCCCAACTTGTCCTGGCCGTTGCATGGCCATCACTTTACAAAGTCCAGCAGCCCTGACACTGAAGCCATGGATAAAAATCGGCAGAAGCTGATGCGGCTGAGCCCAGGTAAGCAGCACTACTCCAACATCTGCTAATTGCTGCCTCCTGGGTGAGGTGGGCACCACAGCTGCCCTGCCAGGGCAGGCTTCCAGCACTGAAACTGGCAGAGCAAAAGGGATAAAGTGGAGCAGCTGTGGAACAGGCCTTGGAAGGTGTTCACGTGCTGGCAGAGGCAAGGCAGAAGCTTTGTGGGGCAGAATGAGACACGGAAACCACTTTGTGACTTTTGCCATCTTTTCGAAAGAGCCCTCGGGAAACTGCAGCACCTCAGCGGGAGCTGGCAGTGCTGCCTAACCCCCTGGGAACAACCACTTGTGTCACACACCATGGAATGGCCTGGCCCTGGACACCAAGCTTCACATACAGGCTTGATTGCCACTCTTCTTTACACTCAGCCTGACTGAAAGCCTCCTGAGAGGGATGTGACACCTACCATGACTCAGACCTCCTAAGCTTGTCACTGTCTCAGGTTCTTTTTGTGGTGTTTTTTGCATCGTGGATCCCAGCTGATCCAAGAGCTTCCTTGGAAAAGCAGAAAGCTGTAAAAAGGCCCTCCTCCTTCTAACAAAATGCCTTCCACCTGTCGTCCCTTCCTTCTCAAAAGCCTCCAAAGTCAGGTTTGGTGTTTCTGGCCGGGCTACCGACAGAGGTGATCCTCCTCTGACGGTGAGAGCTGATGAGGGCTGGGTGAGTGCCAGTGCTGCAAAGTGAGGCCAGCTCAGCCCCACTTGATCCACCTTTCCCAGGTGGCCACAGATGACCACATCTCCCTGGAGGCCTTGCAGAGTGAAAGGCCAGATGAAACAGATACAAAGCAGCTTAAATCCTGCTGTAGGGATACGCAGTGGGAAGAAGGAGTAGGGTTTCTCCACTTTGTAACCTGGAAAATCCCTGACTTTGCTTCCAGTCCGGCTTGATACCAACTAGGGCTTTGCAGAAAAAGCAAACACTGCTTTTTCAATGCTTATGTTGCTGATAGCAGCTCCCAGGTGAACTCAGTTCACCTGCTTAAAGGGACTTAGGTAAGTTGAAGGTTTTGCCCTGGCTATCAGTGTGTGCACACTGTGAGCTGAGCACATGCTCTGGAGTGCCAGCTCCTGATGCTGCATGTGCCCAAGGCCTGGCAAGTTCAAGGTGATTAAATATTAACATTTATTGCAGTCAGTCCACTTTGTTCCAGATCCAGGGTGAGCTCCTTCTGCCAGGAATGCAGTGGTTACGGGAGCTGAGCAGTGTGGGAGCTCAGTCATTCTGCTCAGGACAGCCTTTGGTTAAGTTGGTGCTGTTCTGGGGAGGCTGAATAGCCCCATAAATCACATAACAACACCCAAGCCCTGATTAATCTCCTTTAGATTGATTTGGATGCTGGTTTTAATGACGGTTCTTCATCTCTGTCTGCTTGAAGACTGCTTGGGAAAAGCTGTTAAATGCCTTTGAATGGGACTCTCCAGGGAGACAGACCCAAACAATTCTTCTCCCCTTCCCTGGCAGCACTGAATATCTGCTTCACCAACGCAGCACTCACAGCTTTGTGCAGAGCAACACAGATCTCTGAGCACTTGTGAAATTCCTTCTTAAATGAAGCAAATTTGGGGTCCAGTCTTTCAAAACAGAGGAATCACAGAATCATAGAATCATAGAATGGTAAGGTTGGAAGGGACCTCAAGGATCATCTAGCTCCAACCCCCTGCCATAGGGAATCACAAACTGCTGGGGGTTAGAAGGGACCTACAGAGATCATCCAGTCCAGTCCCCCACAGTCGCTAGAGCCAGGTCACCTAGGTCAGTTTGCACAGGAACATGATCAGGCAGGTTTTGAAAGTGTCCAGAGAAAGGAGACTCCACAACCTCTGTGGACAGCCTGCTCCATGGCTCTGCCACCCTCAAAGTGATGAATTTTCTCCTTAAGCTCACATTAAACCTCCTGTGGTCTAATTTGTGTCCATTGCCCTTTGTCCTCTCACTGGGCACCACTGAGAAGAGCCCAGCCTCATCCTCATGACCTCCACCCTCAGCATTGAGAAGGTCCCCTCTCAAGGTGCGCTTCTCCAGGCTAAACAGCCTCTCCCTGCCAGAGAGCCATTCCAGTGCCCTCAGCATCCTCGTGGCCCTCTGTTGTACTTGGAGAAAGACACCAAGAGGGAGGTCTGCACTGGCACCACACGGTGCTGCTGGACATTGGATGCAATCACAGCTGAGTGCTTCAGATCTTCTTTGCATTTCTCTGCTCTGCTGAGCATTGGTGATTGCTCCAAGAGCTCCAGCTGAGTGGTGACCACACAGAGAGGATCATAAACCAGTTATTGAGAGGGAACAAACAGAACCAGATTGTGCACCTCCACCTCCCTGCCCCATCTTATCTCAGGTGACACCAAGAGACAGGTGGGGGCACTGTGAACATCGTTAATCATTAGTGATAGTAACCTTATGAAGTTCAACGAGGGCAAGAGTAGGGTCCTGCACCTAGAGAGGAACAACCCCTTGCACCACTACAGGTTGGAGCTGACCTGCTGGAATGCAGCTCTGTGGAAAAAGACCTTGGAGCCCTGGTGGACAACAAGTTTGCCACAAGCCAGCAATGTGCCCTTGTGTCCAAGAAGGCCAAGGCCATCCTGAGATGCATCAAGAAGAGTGTGGCCAGCAGGCTGAGGGAGGTTCTCCTCCCCATCTACTCTGCCCTGCTTAGGCCTCATCTGGAGCATTGTGTCCAGTTCTGGGCTCCCTGGTTCAAGTAGGACAGGACATTGCTTGAGAGGGGACAGCAAAGGCCTATGAAGATGATCAGGGGACTGGAACAACTCTCTTACAAAGAGAAGCTGAAGGACCTGGGGCTTTGTAGCCTGGAAGAGAGGAGAGTAAGGGTGGATCTTGTCACTGCTTGTAAGAAGTCCAAGGGTGGGTGTCAGGAGGATGGGGCCAGGCTTTCTTAGTGGTGCCCAGTGACAGGACGAGAGGTAATGGGCATAAACTGGAACACAGGAAATTTCATCTCAACATGAGGAGGAACTTCTTTACTTTGAGGGTGGCAGAGCCCTACCCAGAAAGGTGGTGGTCTCCATCTCTGGAGTCATTCAGATGCCATTCTGTGCAAGCTGCTCTGGGTGACCCTGCTCTAGCAAGGGGGTTGAACTGGGTGATCTGCTGAGGTGCCTTCCACCCTCCACCAGGCTGTGATTCTGTGATTTGCATCTCTCCTGTCCTGTACACGTAAGCAATCTCTGAAAAGCCTGTGCTGATGTACAGAAGCCCACATAGATGCATTCTCCCCAGGGAGCCTGGCAGGGCAGCAGCAGGTTGGTCTGACAATTTGTCTCCATGATATAGATTGTGTCAGTGGCAGCAATGGGAGAACATCTTTGAAGTCCGCACAGTGCTGTCTGTGCTCGGTGATGGGAGCTGGTGATTTTGGCAAGGTTCCTGGCAGCTCAGTTCATGGGATGAAACTGGGATAGAACCATAGAACTGCTGAGGTTGGAGGAAACCTCTGAGGTCATCAAGTCCAACCGCTCACCTGGAGTTCACAGTCCCACCACTACTGCTAAGCTCCCACCACTAGACCACATCCCTCAGCACCACATCCAAGTGGCTTTGAAACCCCTCCAGGGATGTGGACTCCACCACCTGCCTGAGAGACCTTGCTGGGAAGAGATTTCTCCTGATATCCAACCTGAACCTTCTTTGGCACAACCTGAGGCTGTTTCCTCTTGTCCTATCACTTTTTCCAATTGAGAAGAGTCCAACCCCCACCTGGGTCCAACCTCCTTTCAGAGAGTTGTAGAGGGTGAAGTCTCCCCTCAGCCTCCTCTTCTGAAGACTAACCCCAGTTTCCTCATCTGCTCCTCATAAGTTACTACAGATCTTCCACAAAAGAACTTTGCCAAGAGCAAGGGGCAGATGTTCCCACACTGCTGAGAAAAGGCAGCTCCAGCTGGGATGGCCGCAACCTTTCTCTTTCAGATTCCCAAATTGCATGAGGTGATGACTCAGTTGTGGGAATGCAGGAGGCAGGAATTATAAAAGCTGCAGTTATTTTATTTCTGGCAAGCCCCGCCCACAACTCTGCATAAAATTAATGAGATGGGTTCAGAAATTCAGTCAGGAAAATCTTTCACAAGGATGCTTACAGGGAATTTAGTAATTCAGAAAAATCAGAAAGTTGGAAAAGGTTTGCTGTAAAAAATAGCTTTGCTGCACCTACAAACAAAAGGCAGCCTGGAGCCCTAGGGAACGTCTGCGCTACTCACGGCGGTGCAGTAGGAATTCGGAGATAGTCCCTTGGCTCCTTGTTGGCAGTCTGCCAGTGCCTTGAAGTGCAGATCGTGGGGCAGCACAGGGTGAAGCTCAGGCTGCTCGCAGTGTACCCACGATTACGGCAGAGGCAGGTCCCTGCAACAGGCAGCCAGGATCTGACGGTCCGAGAGCGGGGACTGTGCTTTCTTGTCACCGTTCCTGCAGATGCCCCTCAAGGTCCGACTCAAGGACTGACTCTAGGTCTAAGTCAAGGTCCGAGTCCAAGTACCAGCCAAAGTTCGTCTCAAAGTCCCTGGCTGGCAGTCCCTGGCTGGCAGTCCGTGGCTGGCAGTCCGTGGCTAGCAGTGCCTCTCAAAGTCCCTCTCAAAGTCCCCCTCAAAGCCCGGTTAGATAGTGTGTCCCATTGCCATGTATCTCTATGCTGGGGCGATTTGGTCTCCCCAGTTCAAGCCCGCGGGGGTGGGGTAAGGTACTTGACACCTACTTCTTTTACATTCCAAAGCCCCGGAACCAGAGGTGGGGGGAGCAGAACAGTTTCGCACCCCATTCAAACCTCCGGTGGGGCAGGGACTTGGTTGTGCCCCGCCACAGGTGAGGCTGAAGGGACCCCAAAAGGTCATCCCGTCCACCCCCTGCCATTCGAAACTGTTCCAACAATGGTGGCCTGAAAAACATCATAACCTTTAGAGTACTCAACTGCCCAGCAGGATGTGAGTCAGGAGAAGGGGTGAGGCATGTCCTGGTGGCTCCAAGTCACTCGGGTGTTGGAAGAGACTGGCACAAACCCGTGTGGGAGCAGCACAAGCAGCCCGGTGCTATTCCTCCAGCCTGGGCTCTTGATTCTCCTGCCTCGTGAGCTGCTGGGGTGAACTTCTTGTGATGGTTTGGGAGTTCCCCACCCCCCCACACTTTGTAAAATGACCCAGACTAGAACTCAGCCAGCTGGAAGTTAAGGACTGAAGCTCTATTTTCAGCTTAGCACAATATACAAGCAGATATATACACTATATACAGGAATATTTACAGAAACATACAAGGTAAAGGTAATACAGAAACACAACTCCCCTCCCAGAAATCAGAGACTTCAGGAGGGGCTCCCAACTACCCTTCCACCTTCTCCCCACCCCTATACCTTACCCCAAGGTTTGCCTTATGCGCAAGGTGAGTTTTTGAGGCTCATCCAGGGGGGTTAGAAGGAAAATGGTTAGTAAAATTACTTAGCAGAGAGAGGGAAGCCAGAAGCTGCTAGACAGCCCAAGACAACAAGCCTGAGAGTACTTTTTCTTAAACATCTCAGCAAGCCTATGAGTAAAGTAGATATCACCATTGTTTTCCTTTCACAGCCTGTAATATAATTTTCTCTATTAAAATATTCCAATTAGCCTCAAACCAGCACAACTTCCCAGACAGCTGCAGCTCCGGGGCTCAGTCCTTGGGGAAGGAGCTGGCTGCCTGCCTACACCCAGAGCACAGAACTGTGGAATGGCAGCACTTAGAGGAGACCTCTGAGGACAGCAAGTCCAACACTCACCCACAGCTCACAGTCCCACCACTGCTGAGCCACCGCCACTGAGCCACGTCCCTCAGCATCATAGCCAGGTCTTTTCAGTCCCTCTAGGAATGGTGACTCCACCACCTCCCTGGGCATCCTGCACCAGTGTGTGACAGTGGCCATTAGACACATATGGCTGACTGTTGAACCTGTGCCCAGAACTGGAAGACCTGACTGTCCTCTGCCCCTCCACACCCTCACCTGCAGCTGGCCTGCAGCCCTGCTAGGCTCAAAAAGGGATCCCACTGCAGGAACGTTTGGGAGGGGACAAGGACAAGAGCATTCTCCATCATGGGGGGGCCCTGCCGACCCCACATGCCCCCAACAGAACCACAAGAGTTGGCTCAAGTGGTGAATTGAAGGAAGGGCTGTCAGGAATTCCCTACCAACACTGTGTCCTGCTGGGGCAAAACGGGCCCTGAGCACTTGCTTGCAGTGCTAATACCCTGTCTGTTTGGCTGGGTTTCAGATTTCTCTCCTGCCAGTGGTCTATTTTGCCTCGAGGAGCAATTGAAGGGGTTTTGCTCTGGAGGGGCTTATGCTCCTCCTCCTCCTGTGGGTGTTGCAGGCTAGCCCCGGGGGACACGTGACTCCCTCCCAGGCTTTGTTCGGTTTCGGCAGCATGTCCCGGCTCTGCTACCCTCTCTGCCTCGTGGTTGCATCGAGAACATAAAATTGGAATTGTAACTTCCTCATTTATCATTTCAGCGCTGATCAGTGAGTAAATGTGGCTACTAAATCTGTTGGAGTCTCTGGTTTTCCCGCCAATAGCCCTGCCCAGGGCAAAGGGAATCCACTTTGTGGCTGGCAGCGGCGATTGCTGCTCCT
>WBNM01011849.1:0-10241 GCA_013399055.1 Ramphastos sulfuratus | reverse complement strand
AAGGAGGGATCCACTGCTCTGGGACCCATCCCCCCCTAGCCAGGAGAGAAGCAGGGATGCACTGCTCTGGGAGCCATCTCCCCTCAGCCAGGAGAGAAGGGAGGAAGGGCAGGGAGGAGGAGGGGCAGGGATCGGTCAGACGCTGCCTTGTAAGCTGTGACACCAGAGTCAGATCAGAACAACAATATTACCATGTGCTGGGACTTGCAGGTCCATCCTCTGCCGTGGGCCTCTGTCCTCATGAGGGAGGAGCCCTCAAACCACCACAAGGAGTTAGACAAGAGACCTCCCGAGGAGCCTCCCAACGTGGCCACAGCAAACGCCACTGCAAGAGACAGAAAAAGAAACAAACATCAAACCCAACCCAAACGCACCGAGGGCAGAGGCAAGCAGGTGTCTGTGGACCCTGTGCTTGCACACATGTGCCACACAGCCAGTCCTGGCAGCAATCCATTCAAACAGGCTTTCCTTGCTTAGCCACACAGCCAGTGTGCCTGGTGATGGGTGCTGAGGCCATGCAGCCACTGCTGCTGCATTGCTCAGGCTCTAAAACACACAGCTGTAAGCAATGGCTGCTGAGGCCTGGGAGAACGAGCACAGAGCAGGACACAGGCTCTCCACTGATGGACACTTGGCAGTGAAGGTGCCAACACCTGCCCGCTGGGCATCTGCCTATAGCCCCAGATGCTCCGGACTGAACCGACGGAGCTGGCTCCAGTGATGCTGAGAGGAGCATCCTCTTTCATGGAATTTTGGGAAAGCTCTGTAAGCCGTGCCCCAGCTCTGCTCCCAGGGTCATTTCCAGGCACAGGCTCTCCTGCTGGCACTGCCTTGCTCTTGAATTCTCACCTGTGTGGTTTCCTCCTCAGCCTTTCCTCAGCTGCTGGCTTTTGCCCAAGCTTCCTCAAAGCAGTGACAGGAGAGTTGCCTGAGAAATATTTTCCCTCTGTCCCTGCTCCCGTGCTGTGGCTCCAGCAGGGCAAGATACTCCACTCCCACACACCTCCACCCCTGCTGACTGCCATCTGTGCCCTCCCTTCCTCTCAGCTGCCCTCCTTTGCCTGGCCAACACCAAAGCAAACACGGCAGAGGTGCCCCACAGCACAGCCGCTTCTCCTGCCAGGTGCTCTCACAGCTTCCTCCTCAGGCCCTTTCCTCCTTTCCTGCAGCCTGCTGCCCTCTCAGCTCCCTTCCAAGGTGTGCTGGCGCCCCTGCCCACCTCACAGCTGCCCAAGCATCAGGGCAGGGTGTTGGATGGGCATCATGCACCTAGCACCTTTGCCAGCTGACCTTTTCTCCATCCCACTTCCACCTCCCACCAGCACATTCTGTCCTGTCTCAAGCCTGCTTTCTGCTTACCACAGAGCTCAGCACAGAACCACAGAACTGTGGAGCTTGGAGGAGACCTCTGAGATCACCCAGTCCAACCACTGACCTGCAGCTCCCAACCTCACCACTGCTGCTGAGCCACCACCACTGCACCACATCCCTCAGGACCACATCCATGTGGCTTTGAAACCCCTCCAGGGATGGGGACTCCACCACCTCCCTGAGCAGCCCGGGCCAGTGCCTGAGAGCCCTTGCTGGGAACAGATTGGTCCTGATATCCAACCTGAACCTCCCTTGGAAATCCATCCTTCCTTCTGCACTGCCCTGAATTCTCTCCATTTCTGCCCACATTTCCATACTCCTAGCTGTTGTGACTGTCCCTCAGACCAGCCTGGTTCTCCTCACACTCCACTCATGCCCACCTACCAGCTTCTCCTAAGCTGAGGTGACATCCTTGTCCTCTTGCCTGTCTTTCTGTTAGTGTCACACAATTCCTTTTTGTGACATCTCCCCTTGGGGTTCAGCCACTGATTTTGTGAGCTTCGGGCTACTGATTCCTTTGAGCAATCTGCTTATTTTCTAATCCTAGGACCCTAGAATGGCTTATATTGAAAGGGACCCCAGAGATCATCTACCCCACCCGCTCTGCCATAGGCAGGGACCCCTCCCACCAGCCCAGGTTGCTCAAGGCCTCATCCAGCCTGGCCTTGAACACCTCCAGGGAGGTTGTGGAGCACCGAATCACAGAATGTGATCACATTCAGATCACATTCTGTGATTCTGTGCTCCACACCCTCCCTGGGCAACCTGTGCCAGTCTCTCCCCACCCTCACTCACAAGAATTTCTTCCTCATCTCCACTCTCACTCTCCCCTCTCCCAGCTCAAAGCCCTTGTCCCTCATCCTGACACTCCCAGCCCTTGTCAAAAGTCCCTCCCCAGCTCCCCTGGAGCCCCTTCAGGTACTAAAGTCTCCCTGGACCCTTCACGTTTCCAGGCTGAGCAGCCTCAACTCTTGCAGCTTGTCCCCCACAGTGGAGTTTCTCCAGCCCTCTGAGCATCTTGGTGGCTTCCTCTGGACCCTCTCCAACAGCTCCAGGTCCTTCTTGTACTGAGGTCCCCAGCACTGGAGGCAGTGCTGCAGGTGAGGTCTGAGAAGAGCAGGGGGGCAGAATCCCCTCCCTGTGCTGCTGCTCTCCCTCCTCTGGTTGCAGCCAGCACACAGCTGGCTCTGGGCTGCCAGCCACCAGTGCTGGCTCCTGGGCACTTTGGCACCAACTGAACCCCCCAAGGCCTTCTGCAGGCTGCTCTGCAGCCACTACACCCAGCCTGCATTTGTGTTTGGTCCCATAGGGCTTTCCCAATTCAGGCAGCTCTGTGGCTCTGTGACAAGCTTTCACACCTGGGGGACAGAAGAGGAGGTGTTTGTTAGATGAGGGCCCCCACTCAAAGGCCCTGGCACTGGAAAAGGCCCAAGGCTGTGCAGCTCAGGGAGCAGGCTTACATCCTTTCCCTCTGACAGAGCAATCACAAGGGAAATGCTCTGAGGCTGAGGATTTCACCAGGCCACAGTTCATGATACGAAATCGAATCCAAGACTCCCACAAATGCCTGACTTCATCAATCTCCTGCCCTGCTCTTGCTTTACACCAACTCGCTGCTGGTGCCTGGTTAGCTGAGAGCAGCAGAGCAGCTTCTGCTGTCTGTGGAGGCTCACACAGGCCGTTCCTGACCAGCTTCCTTCACTCTGCTTTCCAGGGTGGGTTACCCTGTGCTGGAGTCGAGCCCACACCTTCCGCAGAGGAAGAACGCAGCAGAACCCTTTTTGTAGTCAAGCACACACACAAGGACTACCCTCAGCACATGCTAAGGGGGGAAAGAAGGATCAGCCCATCAGACCCTTTATCTGCAGTGAAGGGAAGATCATGGCTCAGGACACAAAGAGAAAAGGGTGGTAAGAGTGCAAATGAGGGATCTCATTAGGGCTAAGTTGTCTGGACAGTACAGTGTCTGCCCACTGCAGAAGCAAAATGAATCTTAAGAGGAAGCTCCTGAACCAAGCAGGGGAAGATATCCTGATGCAAACCAGCAGGTGCTATCAATAGCTCCTAATGGACTGAAAGTAAGGGTCAGAAGCAGCATTGATTTCATGCCTGGCCCTGCTTTTATGAGTCCACAACCAAAGCCCGGCCAAAATCAATAGCAGAAGTGGCTGGGAAACCACAGGGCAGCTTTGATCAGGTTGCATGTCTGTACCTTTGATCTTCAGCTTCAGGTCACCCAAATTGCATTTCATGACCTTCAGTTCCACCTTCTGAACATAAGCACCCAGGAGCTCCTCTGTGCTGTGATACCTCAACATTTGCAATCCCAGAGACACTGAAAGTGCTGCCAAGGTAACCTTGGAGTCAGCCTTTGTGCCCTGTCTCCCTATCCTGCCCTGCCTGGTGGAGCTGTGTGCCCGAGGGTGTGTGTGGATGGATGGCTCCTGGGCAGTCACTTCCTGCTCCTGTGGCCCACGTCATGGGTAGAGCAGCACCACGCAGGAGCACCATGAGTCAGGCACCCATTTGTTTGCTCAGGTATCACTCCCAGTGCCAAGAAAAACTTTACCCCTGGGCAAGTGTGGGCCTCATCACCTCCTTTGTGGGTGTAACAGGAACCAGGTTGCTCATGACATAAAGAGAGGCTATGGCATCTGCAAGGAGGGTCCAGAAGGTGTCAGCCCTTCTCTTCTTGGTGAAGGATGCTTTTATGGAGAAAGGCTGAAGGGCCTGGGGTTGTTTAGCCTGGAGAAGAATGAGGGAGGATCTCCTTGATGCTTATAAACACTTCCAAAGGGTGGCTGCCAGGAGGAGGGGATCAGCCTTTTCCAGCAGCGCCCAGAGACAGCACAAGAGGAACGCAGGAAGTTCCACCTAAACACAAGGAGGAACTTCTTTAATTTGAGGGTGGCAGAGCACTAGAACAGGCTTCCCAGAGAGGTGGTGGAGCCTCCTTCTCCAGGGCCATGCCAAGCCCACCTGGATGCCCCACTGCGCACCCTGCTCTGGGTGACCCTGCCCTAGCAGGGCGGTAGGAGTGGGTGATCTCCAGAGGTCCCTTCCAGCCCCTACTGTTCTGTGTGGCTCTGTCCTCTGGGGTTGCTATGGTTGGTGGTTCTGACGAAGATACACAGCAAGGTCAGCTTTGCAGACACAGTTCTGACTTACTTTCCTCCTTCCCAGAATTTAAGTAGTTGGCTTCAGTGCCTCAGGAGGGGCAGCTGTCAGCTCCCAGGGTTTTGGCAGTGGCATCAGTGGCTTGAGACAAGGCAGCCTGGGATCTGGAAGAGGAGCTGCAGTGATCCTTTGGCCACTCCCTGCAGCCAGCTTCCCTGCATTCACCATCCAGCTCCCTGAAGCCACTGAGCACAGTGTCAGTGATTCCTATACCAAAAGTCATGCCAAGAGGTCACTCACCATTCATTGGATGGCCAAGGTCATTACCCTGCTTAAAACACCAAGGACTTTCAGTGCAGGTCACTCAGAGTTATCCTGTTGGTTTGGAGAGACCCCACAGTAGATATTTTTGAGTCAGGTCCTTCCTTCTGCTGAGGTGGCAGGGAAAACAAGCAGTGGTGAGGAGCATCAGCCGTAGCCTGTGTTACATTTCACTGGGGGTTTCTTCCATCATCAAATGTTTCTTTGTGAACCAAAATGAATTGATTTGTTTCTATGCTCAGGTGGAAAGTAAAAGACAGGGAAGGTTTGTTTCATGCCATAGTGATGCTCTTGGTTGTGTCCAGAGAAAGGCAAGGAAGCTGGGAAAGGGTCTGGAGAAGAGGACTGAGGAGGAGCAGCTGAGGGAGCTGGGGGTGTTCAACCTGGAGAAGAGCAGGCTGAGGGCAGAGCTCATTGCTCTCTACAGCCCCTGGAAAGGAGGCTGGAGCCAGGTGGGGGTTGGGCTCTGCTCCCGAGGAACAAGTAACAGGAGCAGAGGAAATGGCGTCAAGGTGCACCAGAAGAGGGTTTAGGCTGGAGGTTAGGGAAAATGTCTTTCCTGCCAGAGTCGTCAGGGATTGGAGCAAGCTACCGAGAGGGGTGGTGGCATCGCCATCCCTGGGGGTGTTCAGGAAATGTGTGTGGCCATGGCATTTGGGGACATGGATTAGTGGGCATGGTGGTGTTGGGTCTGGGGTTGAACTCGATGATCTTGGGAGGTCTTTTCCACCTGAAAGAAACCTGTGATTCACGCAAGCAGCTGAGAGCTTTGCAAAGAACTATTGCTTCTCTGGTCCTCTTTGCTTGAGAGGACTGCAACATCTGTGGACACGCAGGGAACTTTTCCTAACCTGCCCTTGTAGAAATAAGCATCCAGGAGCAGGAAGCAAAGTCCTCAAGCTCCACGGGCAGTCAAACAGTCTTACACCATCCACCCTTTTGTTCTCCGGAACAAAGGACCAGGAACTGGGCGGGGAAGCTCGGGGCTCGGAGGGCGCTGGGAAGCGGAGCTTGACCGACACAGCTCAGTCCCCGGCCAGCAGGCGCTGGGAGCCAGCTGGGCAATGGCACTTTGGTTTCTCATGCACCTCCAGCCAAAGCACCCGAGGGGGCCTGGGGAAGACTGGGACTTCTCTCCAGGTCAAAGAGGAGCACCGTAGGGCAAAAGGAGGTCGTTCACCATTTGACAAGAGAAGCAGCAGCAGCTGAAGTGTAAGAGATGCAGGGGCAGCTCCTGGTGCGCAGCACCGCAGCCTTGCGTCTTCTCCCGTGGCTGCCCAAGCCCCTGCAGCTGCCCTGTGGGGACACCTTGTGGCTCAAGCTTGGGTGCTGGTGATGGGAGCAGATCTGGAGATGGGAGCTAAAGGGGACAAGCCTAACCCAGAGTTTCCATCCAATTCCCACTCTTCTCTTAATGAGTTTCTTCACCAGCTAGTGCCCATTCCAGACCAACCCCAGAACGCTGCTTGGGAGAGTTGGTCTCCCTGAGTGTTCACCACTTCTAGGAAAATCCAGAGCCAGCAGACTGAGGAAGCAATGGTTTCTCTTCACTTGACACTCGTTACTCTGCATCTGAGCTCTCCAGCCAGTAGTGGGACCCCCAGTGCAGCAGCAATGTCCATTCACTGGACAGAGTTCAGAGGAGGTCACCAAGATGATCTATGAGGAGAGGCTGAGGGGCTGAGGCTTATTCAGCACAAAGAGAAGGCTTCAGGAGAACCTTGGTAAGATAGCTGGTGAGGGATCTAGAGAACAAGTGAGGGAGCTGGGATCTTTTAACTTGGAGAAAAGGATCCTCCAGCTCTCTACAACTCCCTGAAAGGAGACAGGGGCCAGGTGGGGGTTGGTCTCTTTTCAGACAAAAGGGACATGGTTTAATGGCCACACTGGTCTTAGATAGATGGTTTGGCTCAAGGACCTTGCAGGTTCTTTTCCAACCAAAATCATTCTGTGGTTGTAAAACCTAAATGGCATCTTCTAACACCTATGAGGAGGTTGCTGAGCAGTCAGAGCCTTCTCACTGCTTCGCGGCAGGTGAGAGGCTACAGAGTGGAGTTTCTCACTCGCCATGAGAGGAAAAGAAATCAGAGTGAGGCGAAGGCACTACCAGAGCAGGTTGCCCACTAAAGCTGTCCACTGTTGTGCTGGTTTGAGCTAATTGGAATATTTTAAGAGAGAAAATTATAGGCTGTGAAAAAGAAACAATGGTGATGTCTGCTTCACTCATAGGCTTGCTGAGATGTTTAGGAAAAAGTACTCAAAACAGAAGTTAAATCACTTGGGCTTGCAGCAGTCTCTGGGGCACAGTGTCTCAGTCTAGCAGCTTCTGGCTTCTCCTCTCTGCCGAGTAACCTCACTAACCCACTTTTCTTCTAACCCCCCAAGCCGATCCTCAAAATTCTCCTTACGCGTAAGGCAAACCTTGGGGTAAGGTGTAGGGGTGGGGAGAAGGTGGAAGGGGGGTTGGGAGCCCCTCCTGTGGTCTCTGATTTCTGGGAGGGGAATTGTGTTTCTGTATTACCTTTAACTTGTTTATTTCTGTAAATATTCCTGTATATAGTGTATATATCTGCTTGTATATTGTGCTGAGCTGTAAATAGAGCTTCATCTCAACTTTCAGCCGACTGAGTTCTAGTCTGGGTCATTTTACAAAGTGGGGGGGGGCAGGGAACTCCCAAACCATCACAACTGTCCATTCTTCATTTCTGGAACTGACAGCACAAAGCTCTGAGCAACCTGCTCTGATCTTGCTGTCAGCCTTGCTCTGAGCAGGAGTTAGACAAGAGACCTCCTGAGGTGCCTTCCAACATAGGCAATGCCACAGCCACACAGCCAATGTGCCCGGTGCTGGGTGCTGAGGCCATGGAGCCATTGCCGGTGCATTGCTGAGGCTTTAAAACACACAGCTGTAAGCAATGGCCTGGGAGAACGAGCACCAGACCAGGACACAGACTCTCCACTGATGGACACTTGGCAATGAAGGTGCCAACACCTGCCCACTGCACACCAGGGGGAAAATGTTATTTTTGCTTTCAGTTCCCCTTGCTCTGTGTGTGTGTGTTTGTGTGTATGTGTGTGTGTGTGTGTGTGTGTGTGTGTGTGTGTGTGTTTGTGTGCGTGTTCAAAACTCCTGTGCAGACTGAAGTTATCCCAGGGATCATTTTGTCCTTCTGGAAGGGCAACCCTCAATATTCTTCCTGCAGACCCTCTTTGAGAAGGCTTCAGGGAGACCTCAGAGCAGCCTTCCAGTACCTGAAGGAGCTCCAGGAGAGCTGGGGAGAGACTTTTGACAAGGACAAAGTACCAGGAGGGACAATGGCGAAGATGTTTGACTCCAACTGTCAACCTTATCCACCATGGCCACTAAACCATGTTCCCAAGTGCCATGGCCTCAGGTTTCCTGAGCATCCTCACGGACGTGGATTCCACCCCCTCCCTGGGCAGCCTATGCCAGTCTCTGACCACTCTTGCAGCAAAGACATTTTTCCTCATCTCCAGCCTAGCCCTCCCTTAGCACAATTTCAGACCATTTCCTCTTGTTCATCTGATCCTAGGAAGCAGAGCCCAACCCCCACCTGGCTCCAGCCTCCTCTCAGGGAGCTGCAGAGAGCAATGAGCTCTGCCCTCAGCCTCCTCTCCTCCAGCCTGACCACTCCCAGCTTCCCCAGCTGCTGCTCCCCACATCCATCCAGTAAACCCAAGTCACCACTGAGCCATGTCCCTCAGCACCACATCTGCACAGGTTTTAAACACCAGCAGGGATGGGGACTCCACCACTTTCCTGGGCAGCCTGGGCCCATCTTGGACAACCCTTCCCTGTGAAGAAGGGGGATAAGATCCTGAAGTGACAAAGCTTAGTCCATCAGTCTGGCTTAGACGCTCCCTGTGGTTGAGAGAGTCCGCAGCTGCAGAGGGTTGTCTTGCTCAGACACCTGGCCCAGCTCAGGCACATTAGGCAGCCTGGAAGGTGGAGATTTCATCACCAAGATATTTACAGTTGTAGTACATGTAGATAAATTAGATATTAATTTGCTGTTTCATTAGGGTGTGCTCTGGACCTGACCCCACCTCAGATACTGGGTTCATTTTTGGGTTCAGTTTTGGGTCCCTCACCACAAGAAGGACATTGAGGTGCTGGAGCAGGTCCAAAGAAGAGCACCAAAGCTGCTGAAGGGCCTTGAGCACAGGTGTGGGGAGGAGCAGCTGAGGGAGATGGGATGTTCAGGCTGGAGAAGAGGAGGCTGAGGGCAGAGCTCATTGCTCTCTGCAGCTCCCTGAGAGGTGGGGGCTGGGCTCTTCTCACATGCAACAAGTGGCAGGAGCAGAGGAAACGGCCTCAGGTTGTGCCAGGAGAGGTTCAGGTTGGATACCAGCAGCAATCTCTTCCCAGCAAGGGTTCTCAGGCACTGTCCCAGGCTGCCCAGAGAGGTGGTGGAGTCCCCATCCCTGGAGGGGTTTCAAAGTTACATGGATGTGGTGCTGAGGGATGTGGCTCGGTGGCAGTGTCTCAGTAGCAGTGGTGGGGTTGGGAGCTCTGGGTGAGTGTCTGGACTGGGTGATCTTAAAGGTCCCTTCCAACATCCACAGCTCCATAATTACATGATTCTATAATTCTGGGTGGAACTATCTAGAGCAGGAATTCACCAGGGACCTCAGCTGCTCTCCTATGTTCTGAGAAGGATGGGCAGGGCAGGGGCAGGAGTGGTGAAACACTGAGCTGTCCCCCAGCCCTGCCACCTCCTGTTCTGTGCCTCCTAACTCCACCCAACCCTCGCCCTCTCCCCAACACAGCTGCTACTCCCTGGGCACAAGGTGGTCTCATAGGTCAGCTCTTAAAACCTCAGGGACCTCATCTTGTGTTCCCATGGCCACAGCCAGGGGCTTGCCTACAGCCTGCTGCCAGGCAGAAACAAGGCCAGTTCAGGCAGAGGCACCTGTGCCTGGGGGAGCATGCAGCACATCACCTTGCTTTGCCCAACCATGGGAAAAAGGGAGGCAGGGAAGGCATTTTGTGAAGCTGTTGCTGTATGTGTCAAGACAGCAGAGGTGGAGGTTGGCTCTGCTCTGCAGAAGGACAAGGCACAGCACACTGAGGATGTGTCCATCTGCACCCTGCTGCACAGCTAGAAACAAGGACACCATGGCCCCTGGCTGCAGGCAGGCAAGGTCACAAGTCTGGGCCCTCACAGCCAAGGAGGCCAATGACAGCCTGGGGTGCACTAAGACAAGTTGTGGTCAGCAGATTGAGGGAGGCTCTCTGCCCCCTCTACTCTGGTTTGTGGCTGACTGGTTCCTCAGATTTTACTGTAGCCAGCTGGAGCACTAAAGAGAATCTTCACTTTCCCCCTTCATTATCACAGCAGTGCAGGCTGTGATGGTTTGGGAGTTACCTGTCCCACTCACAATGAAATCTTTGAAGCAACCTTGTCTCA
>WBNM01011846.1:92417-113807 GCA_013399055.1 Ramphastos sulfuratus | reverse complement strand
AGGAAGCACTTCCCAGGGTTAGGCTGGATGTTAGGAAGCATTTCCTCAGAGAAAGGACAATCAGACACTGGAATGGGCTGCCCAGGGAGGTGGGGGAGTCACCGTCCCTGGAGGTGTTCAAGGAAAGCTTGGATGTGGCACTTGGTCGGTGTGGTGGTGCTAGGTCACAGGCTGGACTTGGTGGTCTCAGAGGTCTCCTCCAGCCTCAATAATTCTGTGATTCTGTGACTCTGTGCATGGCTGGCACAAAACAAAACTATCAAGGTTTTTCTCCCCAGGGAAATGGTTCAGGCCACCATGGGGAAGCTCCTTTGCTGTCTGCACAGCTCTCTGGGTCAGGCCAGCGCGGTGCAAGGCACAGACAAGCTCAGGCACACTTGGGTGCCTGGTGCTCACTAGGGGTAACCTGGAGAGCATGACTAAGTGCAAATACTTGAGCTTCCCTTGATCTAGCATTAACCAGTTTCAGTTCCATCTGTTCCATTTTGGAAGGCAGCCTGGATGCTTCATCTCAGCTTCATATGCTCCTAAATTGCCATCAGTTGTATCCTCTATTAAATAATGTTCATAATGCAACAGCTGCCTGGACAGAACAAGGGCTCTGTTCTCATTAATTTCAAAAACACTACTTAGAGGATGGGCCACCAAAGATCTGATCTCATGACCCTAAATTCACTCCATGATTTAAAGAACATTAGTTAGAACATCCTTCTGTGTCCAAATTAGGAGAGAAACACATTTGAACAAAATAGAAATATGCTTGCAGCAAACAAGCGAAAGGTTTGTAAGCCAAATTGCATCTTTTCTTAAATGTATATTTGAATTAAATATAATCTGCAAGCAATTTAAATTGCTAATGCAATTTCATGAACTCCAAAGGCCTTTTCCTAAGCAATGATCACAGACTCACTGAACACATCCAGTGGGCAGAGCCCTCCCAGCTCAGCCAGCCCAAGCCTGCCCCCAGCACTGCAGGCTCAGCACCAAGCCATGGCCCTAAGCACAGCTCCACAGGCTGCTGGAACACCTCCAGCCATGGGCACTGCAGCACTGCCCTGGGCAGACCATTGCAGGGCTGGAGAAACCTTCCAGGGCACAAAGAGTTCCTAAGAGGCAGCCTGAGCCTGCCCTGGGGCAGCTTGGAACCATTGCCTCTGCTGCTGGCCCTTGGCACCAAGGAGCAGAGGCTGCCCCCTGCTCACTGCCCCCTCCCTGCAGGCAGCTGCAGAGAGCAATCAGCTCTGCCCTCAGGCTCCTCTGCTGCAGCCTCAACCCCCCCAGCTCCCTCAGCCCCTCCTCAGCCCCAGCTGCTCCAGGCCCTTCTCCAGCCTGGCTGCCCTGCTCTGGGCACGCTGCAGCCCCTCAATGTCCTTCCTGCAGTCAGGGGCCCAGAGCTGAGCACAGCACTCGAGCTGTGGCCTGCCCAGTGCTGAGCACAGGGGCATGATCCCCTGCTGGCCCTGCTGCCCACCCTGCTGCTGAGCCCAGCCAGGATGCCAGTGGCTTTCTTGGGCACTGCTGCCTCATGGGCACTCACTGCCAACCAACACCCCCAGGGCCCTCTCCCAGCTGCAGCTTCCCAACCACACCTGCCCAGGGCTGGAGCTCCCCATGGGGTTGTTGTGACTCAGCTGCAGGACCTGGCCCATGGCTCTCACCTGTTCAGACCCTTCCCAGCCTGATCCTCCCCTGGTGCAGCTTGGAACCATTTCCTCTGGTCCTGTACCTTGACACCAAGGCGAAGAGGCTGGGCCCCTCCTGGCTCTCACCTCCCTTCAAGGAGCTGCAGAGAGCAATGAGGTCTCCCCTCAGCCTCCCCTTCTCCAGACTGAACAACCCCAGCTACAAAGAAAAAATGTTGTTTGCAATAAAAAAATGAGAGGTATGATTTATGACAGAGGATTTGATCCAGTGAGTTAGTCTGAAAATAAAAATCTAGCCTCCCTTTATGTTTCAGTTTGAGCCTGTGGAGCCATCTCTATCTCAATCCCCCTCATTAAGCACTTTTCTCATTCTCAGTTTCTCTCATTAAAGACATCAGGTTTAAAAGGTGGAAGAAACTGTGTTTGCACAGTGAATTGAAGTCTAGCAGCCTCAAGTTTTGCCCTCAATTACGTCCACACAAAGGTATTCGTGGCCTTGGTACTAATTGCAAGCACAGAGAGTGTCAAAGCAATCCAGTGCAAAGCAATCCAGCTGCAGCTCTTGAGGGGTCACCCAAAAAATGAAGGCAAAGTGGCAGGCTTGAAGGGACCACTCTTGGTTTATTCATGTTGTGTCATCTCTGAACCCTGGCAGGACTAAAGCTGGAGTTCTGTGCTACTGAATGAAGTCATCCTAGCACTGAGCTAGACACAAAGCAGCAATTGTTCCCAAAATCCCCACACACAGCACCACAAAATGATGCTGAAGTCACTAACAGTGAGTGAATAGTAAAAGTCATTCTCATATTTTTTATTGTAGCTGAAAAAAAAATAATAATAAAAGACATGGAAATGTTTATTTGGGAACCTTTGCTCTCAACCAGCAGCCCATCATTCCACTTCCACTCTGGCTGTGCAGTCAGAGGCTTCATTGCCCTCCTTCTCTGCTCTGCCCTGGAGAGACCCCACCTGGAATGCTGCATCTAGTTCTGGGCTCCTCAGGTCAAGAGAGACAGGGATGTGCTGGAGAGAGTCCAAGGGAGGGCTGCAAGGATGCTGAAGGGACTGCAGCACTGCCTGAGGAGGAGAGGCTGAGAGCCCTGGGGCTGTGCAGTCTGCAGAGGAGAAGGCTGAGAGGGGATCTGAGCAATGTCTGTCAAGAGCTGAGGGCTGGGGGGCAGGAAGGAAGGGACAGGGACAGGCTCTGCTCACTTGTGCCCTGCCATAGGACAAGGGCAAGGGATGGAAACTGCAGCACAGGAAGTGGCAGCTCAAGATGAGGAAAACTTCTTGAGTGTAAGGGTCCCAGAGGCCTGGCACAGGCTGCCCAGAGAGGTTGTGGAGTCTCCTTCTCTGGAGCCTTTGCAGCCCTGTCTGGATGTGTTGCTGTGTGCCCTGTGCTGGATTCTCTGCTCCTGCTCTGGCAGGGGTTGGACTGGAAGCTCTGCAGAGGTCCCTTCCAGCCCCTAACATCCTGCGAGCCAGTGACCTGTGGGCTCAGCCAAAAGCTCTCTGCAGAAAGCTGACTCTCTCATACAAGTGCTCCTGGAGCATATATATGCTATCATGCATATATATATATATGAAAAAGAACACAAAACATTGATCTTGGGGTTGGACTGGAAGCTCTTCAGAGGTCCCTTCCAGCCCCTAACATCCTGTGATGCTGCTTCTGTTCTTCTGCTGTGTAATCATCAACAATAAGACACCTGCAGTCTAAGCTGGTATGTGACTACCAAACTGGGCATTGTCTGAAAAAAAAAGTCTCCATCAAAACTTCTCATCTAGGTGGAGGACATTTGAGGTCTCTTCCAACCTTACCATTCTATGATTCTATGATTTACATTTGTGTCTTTGAAGAAACTCCTTCACTCATAAAATGCACATGCTGAAAACACCTCACAGTCTTACAGACTCCCAGGAAGGGGGATAAACAAAAACAACAAAACACAACACAACATCAAAAAAAAAAAAGGAAAGAAAAGAAAAGATGTTTTTCATATCAATCAACAGTTTGAAAATACTTATCCTCCTAAAATATTAATCAACAAGATAAAAGGAGAGTTGCCACCATATAACTTGCACAGAGTTTCCAGCCTAGTCAGACAAAGAAAGACAGATGAAGGTGCAGAGGGAATTAGAGAGTTGTGTTCAGTGGCTAGAAAGCTCTGGCTTGTTCTAGAGATGCTTGGTACTCCAATCTCTCTCACTCATAACAAATAATTCATTATTTCCATCTATTTAGAGCAGGCCTTAATTCCAAATACACGGAAATGCCATCCTGAAATACCATTCAAGCTGAATTCTGCAACCTTTCCTAGCAGTCAGCCTGGCTTGGCTGTTTCTAAATACTCTGCTAAGTCAAATAATAACTAGGAATGTAAGATTAAGTAAGTCTTTGGTCAAAGTCAACATGGTCCTGCCTTTTGCCTCCAGAAAACTCTAACTTAATACTCTTCAGAGACATATCTGGCAGAGGGGAGATGGAGGCTGGATGTTGGGAAGAAGTTGTTTGCAGTGAGGGTGGTGAGACACTGGCACAGGTTGCCCAGGGAGGTTGTGGAGCACAGAAGCACAGAATGGGATCTTTGATCACGTTTGGTGCTTCTGTGCTCCACAACCTCCCTGGAGGTGTTCAAGGCCAGGTTGGAGGAGGCCTTGAGTGACCTGTACTAGTGGGAGGTGTCCCTGGCTATGGCAGGGGGTTGGAACTGGCTGAGCTTTGAGGTCCCTTCCAACCTTCCCATTCTATGATTCTATGATCAAGAAAAGGATTTCCCTGAAGGAGTACATTTTGTATCCTGTACCCCTGCTGGATGAACCTGATGTGGCTGCCCCTGCTTTAGCAGAGGGTTGGACTGGGTGATCTCCAGAACTCCCTTCCAGCCCCCACCGTGCTGGGATTCCTGGTTCTGTAGGGCAGGATCCCCGAGGGGCTCAGGAGAGGGTAATTCCCCCCCAGTTTTGTGAGCCGTTTAATGTGGTAACATTCAACATTTCTAGGAAGCCCACAGCCTGGTTTTGTGACTTGGGAAAGGGGATCCAAATGCCAGATACATTACATAAGGCTGTACATCATCTAAATTGTGAGTGTGGTGTCGTGTGTATAGACTCTGCCAGCTGCTGACTTGTTTTCACTGTTCACTACACATTTGGTCTGAACGAGACAGTCTCATTACTTTATGTTTACAAGCCTCTGTCTTGTAGCAGGTTGAAGTCAAGGACATAAAACAATAAAATTATGGCACCTTACTTTGATTTGGACATCCTGAAGATTGCTTTAAAGAGGAGCTCATTTTGTGTGTGCAAAAATGCAGATTGAATAGGGTTTTACATTGTACCTACCCATGTTTTAATGCTGCTTTTGTATTTTAAAACACAAAAAGAGATGCAGAAGTGCAGGCCTAATGTAAAATTCATCACAAATTTTCAAAACAGGTTTGATATGGCCAGTGACAAATGATGTCCCATAAAGCACTGCATGACTATTTTTAACAAAGCTCTCATGCATAATTTCTCCTGCATTGATTGCCCAGAAATACGAAGACATGGAAACACAAGGCATTCTAAATGACAGGCTTTCATGTCTCCACTTAATCTTTGCAGGACCCATACTCAGCTTTGCATGAGAAGCAAAGGAAAAGAAGTGAGGCTGGCAGCTGGAGCTGTCCCACAGCTTACCTCCAGCCAGCCATCGGCAGTAATTGCTGCTGCACAGCGGTGGTGGCTGGCTGCTAATTCCAACGATCCCAAGCTTTTCACTTGCTTCACCTTCAGCCCTTCCCTTCCCTTTGCCGGGCAGTAATTCCACTTTTGGCTGAGCTCCTAAAGGTCGAGCACTCCTCCCTCCAACATCACCAGTCGTTGTGGATTCTGTCTCTCAGGTTCAGTAGTCTGACCATGCTATTTTTTTTTATTTTTTTTTAAGGCCAAAGTTCCATTTCTCCATCACTTTTACAAAAGCAAAACTTCTTCTCACCTCCTACCTCTCTAAAATTGTTTACTTCTGTACTCTCCTCATTTTTCATCCACTACCTCCACTTTTTGTCCTTCACTGTAAGATGCATGATAAAAGGCCCAGGCATCAGCAGGCGTTAGCTTTCATTCCCAGTTTTGCCCACTCACTTTCTGCACCACAGGATTGCCTGGGATCTAAACAAGGGGAGGATGCAGCTGCCCGGGCAGTGAGCACCGTGCCCAAGCAGGCACACGACATGCACCCACAGGCTCTGCACTGCAGCGCCCGGGGCAGGACCACCCCTGGCCCTAACACGGTACCAAGGAGGTCAGGGAGGGAGTCCGAGCAGAACGTACGGCAATGAGAACCGCGGGTGCTCGTCCCGGTGAAGCCGGCAGCGTTTGCTCTCCGGGAGCCGCCTCCGCGCAGCGCACAGGGCGGCTCTGCCGCAGGGCTGCCTGCCTGCGGGAGTTCAGCGCCCGCGGCGCCTTTGCCACTCGTGTGCCCTTCTACAAAACTGAACAGCACCACACGGGATGCTGTGAGCCTTGGGAAACGAGACACTCCTGGGTGGCAAGTGTGAGATCTGGATGTCAGCTCGTTCTCATGTCGTAGCTGGCCAACTGCGTTCTTGCCCAGGACGGCTGTCACTCATCGCGTCTGCGGGCACCGGGAAGCGCCTCTGCAGCCTTTTCAGCTGTTCGCGTTGCAAGAGCATTGCAAGGGCGAATCCCACCAGAGCTACCTTCCAGCCCCGAAATGACTCAGTGGCTGCGAGCTGCCTTCCTGCTGTGCAAGCGGGGGAAGGAGCAAAGACAGGCAGGACGCTCGCATCCGCCACCCCTCGCTTGTGCTCGGAGCTGGCACAGGACCCGCAGCGCCTCTAGCCGAGAGGCGGCGGCGGCTGTGGAGCGCGTCCCGGGGTGGCGGGCAGAGGGCCAAGCGCGGACACCAAGCCCCGGCACCAGCCGGCGGCTGTGGAGCGCGTCCCGGAGTGGCGGGCAGCGAGCCGAGCGCGGACACCGAGCTCCGGCATCGGCCGGCGGCTGCGGGGAACCCTCTTCTCCACAGCCGCCTGCCCGCCTCTACCGGGACTGCCCCAGGCCCCAACCCCAGCTCCCCGCTCTCGCACCCAACCCGCTCGCCCGACTGTGCCCGCCCGGGGCCGCGGCAGGGAAGTCCCGCCCCAAGCGGGGCGGGAGCGGCGGCGCTGACAGTTGCGGGCTCCAGCTGCAGCCCGCAGGCTCCCAGTGGTGCCGGCCGAGGGGCTGCCCGCGGGGTGAGCCAGCAGGTCGGCCCCAGGCACATCCCGGCCTGCAGAGCCGCCTCAGGGCCTCCCGCAGCCCAGAGCCGGCCCGGGCTCGCCCTCGGTGCGGCACGCGTCTGGGCCGGGAAACTTGGCCGAGCTGAGGGCAGAGCTGCTCCCGCCCCTTCCGCTGCCGGCCCGGGACGGAGGCGGCGGCCACTAGCGGCTGTCTGTAACCGGGCAGCGCTCGGTGGCTGGGAGCAGGTCTGGGTTCCGCGGCTCCGGCGGACGGAGGCGTTGAGGCGAAGCCCGGCCCGGGCGAGCGCAGGCCCGGCGGAGGGCACCGCTGGCGTGAGACGGGGAGCAGCCGCGGGACGGGGGAGGAGGCTGCGGGCAGGGCAGCGGCGCTGGGGCAGGGAAGGCTCCCGCGGGCCGAGCCGCAGTGGGTCCGGAGCGTGGTGTGGGTAACACCTCTGCCTGTCTGGAGCAGCGTTTGGCAGGATTAGATGGTGGTTGCCAGCAGAGCAACCTCCGAGCTCAGGCGAGCCTCGCTGCGAGTGCCGCTACGCTGCTATTATTAGTGCTGGTATTTAGTATTTGTACAGTCACAAGTTAAATATTGGAGCTGTGTGCTCTCTGCTATGCCTCTCCCGTCAGTCCCTGAGGGTGGCTCCACTAAGGAACAAATGCCTCGATCCAAAACTGAGACGTTCCGAGGCTGCCTTCAGCTGCCTCTCCATCTGGAAGCACTCGCAGCCCCTCCGCGATGCTTGACAAGGCTGAGCAGCAGAGCTGCAGGCTGGCCTGTGAGTGCTGCTGGGCTCCATTCCCCAGCAGTGCCTCTGTGCCCTGAGGTGTGCTGCCCTTCGCAACACGGAGGCGAGGCAGCTGCTGTGCCTCCTCCTGGGCTGGCAGCAGCCTGGGCAGCTGCCGGCAGCAGCGCTGCTTCCGGACCAGGGTTTCCCTGCCGGGAACGCTTCAGCGCTGTCGCCCGCACTGCCCAACAGCCGCCTTGGGCGTTTGCAGCCCGTCTGGTCTTGTGGTGAGCCTGGTCCCAAGCTGAAGCGTACAGGTCATGTTGATGAGGAGCTCAGACTCTTTTGTGCTTAGCAAGTACTTGAACGTATATATGACCTCCAACAAACCTGTAGGTACAGTAATTGGGGCTCTTTGTTAGGTGTGCCTTTGGTGACTTCAGCAGACTAGAGGCTTGTGATAACTCTTCAACCAAACATTTTTAGCCGGAGGTCACTTGCTTCTGGAAGATTGTGTTTTGCTTGTCAGGAATTCCCCTGTGCTCTATCCTGGATGCATTACTCAAGTGCTCTGTCATAATCTGTTGTGTAGTGTTCAAAGGTTGCTGCCTTCTTTCTGCTGGGGGCTGTGTTTCAGTGATGGGTGAAGCCGTGCTGCTAATAGGTAGTTTTGCATCATTTTGTCAGGTGGTTTGGGATGCTGCATGAAAGGCTTTGTAAGTGTCATTTATTATTATGGATGCCTCTCATGTCTCACAATTTAACAGACAGAATATTTGCGTCATGCCACCATCATCAGATTCCTGTTTGTAGTTGTAATCAAAGGTGGCAACAATGGCATTCAGATGCTTAATTACATTTCATATAGGCAGCCAGTGCTAACTTATTAAATTAATGTGAGGTGCAGCTGGAGCAAGTGTCACTGCTTCCCTCTGTGGTTAGGAAGCCATCAGCATGCTCCTCACATAGGAAGATCAGTATGTAATGAAGCATATGGCACCAACAAGTTCTGTTTATTAGAAGAGTATTTCTCTGAGCATTCTGTGGATTTTATTTGTTACTTTGCTTGATCTAAAATATTTAAATTTAAAATATTGAACAAGGGTTTGGTTGGTTTGCTTTTTTTTTTTTTTTAGCAGGCTGAAGCTACAGCATCATAAGGTTTCATGAAAATAGAAAAATGAGACTTCTACTTGTATCAGACTGGCCATGTGTCTGGTAGGGAGAGGATCAGACATATGTCTAGGTTGTGGAAAGCTGAAGTTCAACTCCCTGGTTAGATTCAGAGCAGTTTGGAATTTAAGCCTAATGTATTTCTGGAGAATCTGCAACTCACTGCATTAGCAACTGTGCTGGAAGGGAAAGAGAGTGCCTCATCCCCTGAGATCTATAGGGAGATGTATTCTTGTTCTCAAAACTGATAGGGTAGGTTTTCTGCTTTAGCATTGTCTGCTGGTCACAAAAAACTCCCTCAGATGTTTCTAAGCAATGGCCATGTCTCTGATCTGACAGAAACAGGCATGTGGATAGTAATCCAAGAAAGGTGTTTTATCCTAGGAGAAAAGGCTGGAGCGTGCTGCAGAGGTATTAACTACTTGGATAAGAAAAAAACATCACCACCATCACCTCTTGTTTGACACTTTTAAGCAAATCACAATTTTTTCAGTTGAATCTCAGAAGCAAAGATGTTCTGAATCCTTAGTTTTGCATGAAGCCAAACCCTCAGGGCTTTTTCTCCTGAAGTAACTGCTGTGGAGGAGGGAGGACCAAAAAAAGAATGGTGTCTTACCTGCTGAGGTACTCTGCTCTTGCAGGATCTCACTTCTTACCTGAAAGTGTAAAAGGAAAATTGGTTTGTCCCAGAGTTATCTTTGTCTTGCCTTACTGAAGGGCACTCACCACATTAAAACAATTTAACTCTTTCTTCACCGTGATTTGCTTCTGACAGGTTGGTTATTTCCAAGTGGTTCTGGTCTAACTGCTTGACCTCTTGTGGGCTGTTAAACATTTTTACAGGGACTGGTTCTTTGTTATTCCCTTTAAACTGAGTAACAAGGATTTAAAACAAACAAAACATCCCAGATAATCAGTAGTTTGCAGGAAAAAAAGGTTTGCGTCTTCTTTCATACCACATTCTGTGATACAAAAAGAGGGAGCAGTGGCAGGGTTCTGTGTCCATTTGTGTGATGACTGAGGATTCAGCAGTACCTGGGAAGAAAGCAGGGTAGGCAGGAGACCTGGCAGTCCTGTCAGCTTGTGTGTGTTGGTTGTTGTGGCTGTTCCACTTCTGTATCCATCTGAGGACAAGAACTTAAAGCAACAGGAGTTGTACAGGCCATTGACTTTAACAACTGCCGAAGTGCCCCAGCTCCATAAAAGCAGTCTCTGAGTTAAAAGATACTCTGTAAGCTGCACTCAGCAGCTTTAAGCTTTCCCTTGGCTCACACTCACTCTTCTTCTGTGGGCTGGTTTTGTGTTAGAGCAGCAGTGGAGCTTGAGGAGGTCATACAGCTTCCATTCCCCAGCACAGCCATACAGAACAGTCACGGCAGAAACCATGAAGGCTTTTTGTGCTGGTTTGAGGCTAACTGGAATATTTTAATAAAAGAAGATTATAGGCTGTGAAAAGAAAAACAATGGTGATGTCTGCTTCCCTCACAGGCTTGCTGAGATGTATAAGAACAAGGACACAAATATAGATAAGGGAGAGAGTCTCTTGCTGCTGTGTAACCCAACTCATCACTCTGCTTTCTAACCTCCCTTGCCCATCCTCCAAACTCACCTTGCACGTAAGGCAAAGTCTGGGGTAAGGTAGAGGGGTAGAAAAAAGGAGGAAGGGTGGTTGGGAGCCCCTCCTGGGGACTTTGATTTCTGGGAGGGGAATTGTGTTTCTCTATTACCTTTAACTTGTATATTTCTGTAACTATTCCTGTCTGCTGGGTCTATCTCTGCTTGTACATTGTGCTGAGCTGTAAGTAGAGCTTCAGTCCTTAACTTTCAGCCAGCTGAGTCTAGTCTGGGTGATTTTCATAGTGTGGGGGGACAGGTAACTCCCACACCATCACACTTTTCTTAAGCTACTTTTTTTTCCAGTGATCCTTCAGATTGAGTCTATGTTTTGGGATACAGTTGTTTGCAGTAGTGGGAAGCTACTCGTGGATCATGCTCACCACTCACTCCAGTAAGGAAAGTGGTTTTGAGCAAAGAAGGTTTGAGCTTATCCCAGTTGCTGCACTCTGCGATCCTGGACGAGGCACTGAACATGTTCCATCTCCATGCAGTTTCCCACTCTGCATGGCTTCTCAGTTCTCACTGGGTCATTGTCTGGTACCTTCTGCTACAGAGCTGACCTTGGGCTTCATTCATCTGGATTTTTCTGGCCAGGAATGTCCAGTCTTGCTCAAGAGGCTGTAATGAACATCTTTCTCCTTTTGCTTAGATCTGTGTGGTGAGGAGGATGATGTCTGTTCTTCGGTGTCTTTGCCCTCCATCCCTTCTCTCTCTATTTCTGGATAATTATTTCTCAAGATTGTGGTTCTTGGTGCTGCTGAGTGAGTGATAATGCTCCATCCAACGTGCTTAATGACATGTTTGAGTTCATGTGAAAATGTGACCTTAATTATCCTGAGTTAGATGTAGGCTTGTTTCAATCTGATACTGAGAGGGAATGCAGGCTGGACAAACACTCAGGAAAAGGACAGACTTTTCCCTGTGTCTTCTTGCTCTAGCAACAAATAGAGTATGTGCTTGTGGCCTGGCACCCATGAGAACAAAACTGAGCTGTTAAGTTCAAGAATACAAATCTGTGTATCAACATGCAGGACTTGGCCTGCATTTGCATATAGCATAATAAGACTTCAGTTCTTGTCTTTTAGCCTAAAAACTGTATATGTGCATATAAAATGTAATTAATGTAGTGTTGGACCCTAGAGGAGAATTCTTATCTGACCTTTTAGCAGGAGTACTTTTGGAAGCTGCCCAAAATGAAAAATCCCCTGAAGTTCTTCCTTAAGGAGATGCTGATGAAAAACCACTTATGGGGATGTTGGTCTCACTTTTCTCTGAGGAAAAGAAACTTCACTGTGGCTTTGCTTGGAGAAGCCTAGATTTTGAGACTGTTACCTTTACAGAGACAAGATAAAAAAGTCTTAACCGTTCTGTTCACTGCATCTGAGCTTTGACCAAATGAAAACCCAAAGTCTGCAAAGTATGACACACTGAGTGGCTTGGGCTCTGCCTCTGGGCCATATCCCTGTGTGTGCATGGTCATGTGTGGACCCCTTGCACTTGCTTCAGTCCCAAAAGTGTGGCCATACTGTGACATCAGTACGAAAGGCTGCACTTTTTTCTGGTGTGGCTGTTGCACTGCGAGGAAGAAACCTGTTTTCTATGTGTCTGGCTCAAAGTAGAGCACGAGTGTGAGCCTCAAACAATGTGAAGCTGGAAGGGCTTTCTGTCTGCCACCAGCTGAGCAGCAGTGAGAATTCTCACTTACTCTTTCGGGTAAACTTTTACCAGCTTTGCTTCTCATTTACCGAGCTGCTCACCCTCAGAGATTCTTTGGGCAGAGAGTCAATAGATTGGCCTTTCACTTATGTGTAGTAGTGTTTATATTTCTCTTAAATTTTAAGTGACTTTGCTTTTAGGTCATGGAACCTCTGAGCAGTGTAACTACTGTGGTCTATGCATGTGCATGCTTTGCTGAAACTTCTCTTTATCATTGTCTTGTAATGACAGGACAAGGGGCAATGGGTTTGAAGTGGCAGAGGGGAGATTTAGACTGGATGTTAGGAGGAAGTTGTTTGCAGTGAGGGTGGTGAGACACTGGCGCAGGTTGCCCAGGGAGGTTGTGGCTGCTCCCTCCCTGGAGGTGTTCAAGGCCAGGTTGGATGAGGCCCTGAGTGACCTGTACTAGTGGGAGGTGTCCCTGCCTGTGGCAGGGAGTTGGAACTGGCTGATCCTTGAGGTCCCTTCCAACCTCCCATTCTATGATTCTATGATCGTAGGATTATATAAGGCATGGCTAAAGCTCTCATTTTTTTCCTAGCACATGCTGTAACTTTATAGAAAGTCTTACTTTCAGTATCCCTTCTCACTTACATAGTGTAAAAGCTTCTTAGTTGCTCTACTGAAGAGCAGTGTTCACTTGGCTTCTGAAGGAAGTGCATGTGTCTGAATGGTTTGGGGAGCAAAGGCATATCACTGAAGGCCACAGTGTTAACCCACTGTTCTGTGTCTCCAGAGTGCTGTGTTTCAGGAAAAATTGTGACAAGGCAGGGATAGGTGATGCTTTTAAGCTATTTCACCCAGGAGTTCTTTAGCTTTCAAATCTCTTGGCCAGTCTCTACCCAGTTAAGAGATCACACACATCCAAAATGGTGAGGTTCTTCAAAATGTAGCCAACTAAAGTGAAGCAGATCTAGCAGGTGTCAGAGGAGTTAGAAAACTTGCTTACTTGCTGGGGAAGAGGAAGAAGTGTGCTGGCAGTATGGAGTTCCTTCCACCCTGTAACTTCTACAGAGTTAGCAGAAGCACAGGGGAAGAGAGAAAGAAGTTTTTAATTCTTCCTGATGTGTGCTCTCTCGCCCCTGTCTTGCAAACCTTCTCCCTAGTGGCACAGTGTGTGCACCTGGGGAATGGTGAGCTAACACAGTATGGACTGGCACAGGCTGATTTGCTGTGCTCATGTCAAATATTTCTAGTTTGGGGCTTTTCCATGCTCTGTGGAGGTTGCTCACAGCAGAACTGAACACTCAAAGCGTTTCTTCCATCTCTAACTAGATAGCAAAACTGTGTTATGTTCNGCTGAGGAGAGACCTTGCTGATCTCTACAACTCTCTGAAAGGAGGTTGGAGCCAGGTTGGGGTTGGTCTCTTCTTCATAGTAACAAATGAGGAAATGCCCTCAATTTGCACCAGGAGACATTTAGGTTGGATCTTAGAGGAAACTTCTTACCTGAAAGGCAGGTTGAATCAGGGAGGTGGTTGAATCCCTGTCCCTGCAGCTGTTTCAAGGAGCAGAGATGTGTTGCTGAGGGACATGAGTTAGCCCTAGACTTGGTAGTTAGATACTGGTTGGGTGTGATGTTCTTAAAGGTCTTTTCCACCTGGAATGATTCTCCTGTTCTGTGTTGTATTTCCTAGGCCTGCTGGGCTGTGAAGGTGCAGTCACAGTGCTGTGGGTGCAGGCAGGGCAGCCCTGGTTCCCCAAGGCAGCTGTTTCTCTGAGTGTCAGCGAGCCCTCCTGAGCCGCTGTTTCGGTGAATGGTGTCAGAGCAGCCTGCAGCCAGCGCGGCTGTAATCTCCCATTGTAATGTAATGGCAGTAAAGTCGTCCCCCTACCAGCCCGGAGAGAAGCTGCTAATTCCCTTACAATGAGCTTACTCAGGCAAAACAAATGCGGCGTTAGCATGTGGAAACTGAGTGCGTGAGATTAGAGTGCCTCAGCAATATGAGATTACTGCAGAAGCAACTAATCCAAACCTAGGGGGACTCCCCACCGCAAAGCTGTTGCAATGGCACAAGGGCCGAAATGGAGCTTTGGGATGGGAAACGCAAATCTTGTCATCAGTATTCAGGCAAAACACTGACTGAGCTCAGTGGAACTTTTACCAGAGCCAGGAATGCAGCACCGTGACCTTTTCAGCAGCAAGTAACTTTTCTCTGAACCATACCTCTAGGAAAAATGCTCACTGCACCAATATCTGGTGGTTGGCTAATGGTGGGAGTTGTAGTTTATGCACCATACAATTGGCAGTTGTAAAGATTTGCTTGGAGTTCAAGCACAGCAGTGCTAAGGACTTGTTTCAGGGCTGTTGTGAAATAATACAAGTTTTTTGTTATATCTTAAAGCAGATCTGATTTTCTTTCTCTCTCAACATGCAATTTTCAGGAAATACCATTTCTTTCTCTGTTTATATAGCACAGAAGCCTTGATCTGTACAGGAGGACCTCAGCAATACCGTGGCATAAATTAGGGATTTCCAAACCCAACATACAGCAGAGCCTACCTGTGTATCTTCAGTCATAGGTGTTAGCACCTTTCCTCCTCCCCTCAGACACTGGGAGAAGATTCGGGAAATATAATTCACACATCTTGCATGGAACCATCTGAAATACCTTTGTCTTGTCCAGCATTGTTCCCTGGATACTGCAGAAACTGGCACGTTCTGTCTGTTGCAACCATGCAGGATAGACTGAGTGGGCTGCCTGTGGATATGTCTTTCCATCTGCACTAGGGCAGTGATCTGGGTGATTGTTCTGCAGAAGGCATAGATCATTTCAGATGGCTCAATGAGGTGGTGGGAGTTCAGTCCTCGGCGCCTGAAAGAAGAAACTTTGATGGAAGAAAGTTGTGTGTCAGCTGTGCTGTGCAAGTCATTAGTAAAGCACAGGGCCACTGATTTCTGTAGCAACCTGCTGGTTTAGTTGGGAATGATTTGACAAGACAGGAATTATAAAAATAAGTCATTTTTATTTTCCTGAAAAGCCCTGCCCCAAAACTATGTACAAAACCCGTCAAATTTTAGTTACAGCTTCTAATTTGGCCAGGAATTTCCACAGGGCTGCTTCTGGGCAATTTTGGTAATTTAGGGAAATCAGAAAATGGAGAAGGATAAGCCACAAGATAGCTTTGCCCCACTTAGAAATCAGAGGTAGAGCACAGAGCCTAGGGAAAGGCTGATTTACTTAAGAGGGTGCAGTAGGAGTTTGGAGATGCCGATTTACTCATGAGGATGGAGTAGGATTTNGGGCTGATGCTGATTTACTCACAAGGGTGCAGTAGGAGTTTGGAGATGCTCCCTGGATCTCCTCTGGGGCAGCCTCTGGAAACTGCAAGTTCTAATCCAACCATGGAACCACAGGGCACGAATCCATTGGGAACGGAAGCCACCAAAGTCAAAGCGTCTACAGACACAGCTTCCACCAGGCAGATCTTGCAGAGTGGCACTGCCTTGGTAGCGCAGGGACAGCTGCACTGCTGTCATGTTCCTGCCAAGGGGGCACCTTAGGGCAGAGGCAGGGTCCTTCAGCTCGGGGGTAGCGGGCAGGAAGCCAGGGCACGCCGGTCCAAGGAGAGCTGGGTCTGGGTGCCGCAGGCAGCTCTCTTGAATGGATCTAATGGACTTGCAGACCTGTGGGACTGGTGAGACCATGTGCACTTTCTGGTCGCTCAGTTGAAGCCTTTCCTAGACAACGTGTCCAGTGCCAATATATAGCGGGCATGAAGAATTCAGGCAGTCAATCTCAGATTCCAGTGTGGGCTCTCCAACCAGGCAGTACCCATGCGGGAAAAGGCCTTTTGCCAGGTTGGAGCCCGCAGGGCTGGGGGGAAGCAGTTTGGCGCTGCCTTCTCCCCCTATTCAAACCCCCACTGATGGAGGTGGGGGAAAGGGAGTTAGGAGTGCCTCGCTACACATACACACACTTAAATTAAGCAGCACTCCTTCATCTGTTTAAAAAGCTTTTTGCGCTGAATCCCAGCTTTAAAGAATCATAGAGTGGTAAGGTTGGAAGGGACCTCAAAGCTCAGCCAGTTCCAACCCCCTGCCATAGGCAGGGACATCTCCCACTAGAACAGGTCACTCAAGGCCTTGTCCAACCTGGTCCTGAACACCTCCAGGGAGGGTGTGGAGCACAGAAGCACCGAACGTGATCTTCGAAACTGGCAATTTAAGGCGTTTCCTGCTGTTGCAAGTCAGAAGACAGCAGCCTGGGGCTAGAAGAAGAGCTCACAGGCACCCATAGGCCTGTGCGTAGGCCAGATTAATTGAGGGCAATTAAATTAACTGTGCCGGAGAGAAATTAGTGGGAACAAATTCTGAAAGTCAGCTTTTGAGCAAAGTAGTGATCTGAAAGGGAGCAAAAATTCACATCCAGTTCAAGCAGCCCTTTTGGATAACCACTCTTAAATAACTAAGAAATGGAAGTGGAAACTTGCTAAGGAATCAGGCTGCAATTGATTGCTGTCAAGTTTTATCAGCACTGTTACCTGCTAACAGAATATCTGTGTCCATTTGTTTTCATAGTAAATGGATTTGAAAATTGGCAGTGAACATGGGCCAAGAAAAGTATGTCTCCAGTGAGAGAGTGGTTACCACTCTTTAAGGTGTCAAGGGTTTACTGAATAGCAGCATGGAGATATTTAATGTAGCACAAAATAAATAAATAGGTAGGTAGGTAGGTAGATAGATAAATAAATAAAAGGAAAAGTAATGAAATTATGTAGAAAATTATCTTAGAATTTTCCTTAATCTCTGCTGTGCATACAAAAATTACTCAGCTCATTGAACTTTCTCCAAAATAGTGGGTTGCTCTGTAAGAGCAGCAGCTTTGTTCACAGGGATGGAATTAATGACTGGGTTGGACAACATAATTGAATTGCAACTAGCAGCAGTTTCTGACTAAGACAGGTATTTTGCTTGTAATTATTTGCTCAAGAATAATATTTTCTGAAATCATGCACTTCTTAATTTATTTAGCCAAAAATAAATCATTATATTAATCAGCCAGCAGTCTGTTCTGTGAGAGTAATCACTCTCTGCCTTCTCAGGCAAGGCAACACACCAGTCTAGAAATGAAAATGATAAAAGAACAGTTCTTCCTCAGCCTGCCCTTACCAAAAGAGGCAAGCATGGGCAGGCAGCCTTTGCTGGGTGGAGGTGAGGTGTCAGTGCTGCAGGAGCTGCCACAGCACAGGCTGGGCCAGGGAGGAGCTGCTGCCCTTGGCAGGGGACATTGGTACTCAGACAGTGACTGCTTCTGGGATGAAAGTATGCCCATAGAGACCTGGGTGCTCTTGTGCCCTTTGATATGTAGAGTTCAGCGCCCTTCAGATTTCAGTTTTTCTGTCATCCTGGTAGATTAACTTGAGCAGTTAAAAGGAAAATGCCCTTGGAGGGCTTCGCCTGTAACAAACCCATGTTTATGATATTATTCCCTAAAAGGCAGACAGAAATGGGAAAGACCTCTCTCTTTAATCAATAATGCATGCTCTAGTTAGCCCTGTCCTCTGGACATGATTAAACATGTATTTTGTTTCGTAACTGATGATTTTGGTTGACTAGGGATTAGAAGTCTGTATCCTCAAGCCTTTGCAGCTAGCAGGAGGAAGATCGAACATGAGCTGGGCAGTCAGATGTGTTTAATGTTAGTGTGGCACAGAAACCAGAACGACTGCTCCCCCCGCAAGGGAAACACATCCCCAGTCCCAGCTGATCCCAGGCTGCAGGGAGCTGGGCCACATCTGCACAGGGCAGGTACCGTCAGCAGGAGCCGGCTGCAGGCAGGAGCCTGCATGTTTGCGTTGGTTACCTCTCCTCTGAAGTTCTGAGAAACAGCAGTGCTTTGCTCACCCGAGGGTGGAGCCAGAGCCATGTGCACTGTTAGGTTAAGGTCTGACCTTAGCTGATAAAGTGTCTGGCCAATGCACAGTGTGGCATCTGTGGCGGTGGTTAGGGGCCACGCCGTACCCTTAGCACCGGTTGCCAGCTGAGGAGCACAAGTGCTTTGGGGTTCATCTTGACCACTCTGCTGGCACCAGCATTTGAAAGCACTCTAGTGAGCATGTGCAGCAGGTGTGAGAGAAAGGAAGGGTGTCAGAGCTTGTGGAGAAAGGTTTGCTCTTTCTGAGATCTTCTGATTTCCCTTTTTCCCTTGTGATGCAGAAGGATGTCTTCCCTGAGAGGAAAAGCACAGACAGTCTTGGGCCCCGTGGAGCCAGATTGCCTTGGCTATACACTGACCCATGAACACTTGACTATGAACTACAGCAGCTGTTTTTGTCCACCTTCTCCAGGCCAAGAGGCTCTGTCTGATGGGCCCATTGAGATGAAGAACTTGTTTTGGATTAAGCAAAATCCCTACAGCCATAAAGAAAACCTTCTCTTGTATCAGGAAACAGCTGCTGTGAAGGAGGAGCTGTTGGATTTTAAAGCAGCAGGTGGTGGGACCATTGTGGAGAACACAACCACAGGAATTGCACGAGATGTGAAGACTCTGAAGAAACTTGCCCAAGAAACTGGAGTCCACATTATTGCTGGGGCTGGGTTCTACGTGGATTCCACTCACTCTCCTCAAACACAGGCCATGACAGTGGAGCAGGTAAGTCTTAACCATTGCTTCCATTTGATCCTTCTGCTGTCTGACTCCTGCTGTTTCATAGCAAATAAAGACAAAAGCAAACCACAAAAATCCAATGCAACAAGACAGGAGGAAACTTGGGATCAGAGTCACCAGATCCAGTGTGTAACTTGTCCTGGTAGAAGGAGAGAGGCAGTCTTGCTGCCAAGGACACCAATTAGCTGGCTTATTGTGCCAGTAAAGAGAGATTGAGGGGCCCAGAACTCAATATTCAATACTCACAATACTCTGAACACAATGCTCAATNTAGGTGCTAGGTTGGACTCAATGATCCTAGAGGTCATTTCCAACCTGGTTAATTCTGTGATTCTGTGATTCAGTAACTCTCTCCTATGAATTATCCTTGGATGAGTCAAAGTTGGAGAGATGCTCCATCAAAATAGGTGAAATCCAGAAGTTCTTGCTGTGAAAAGCTTGGGAACAGCATTACTGCTGGTGTGGTATGTTTGGACCAGCATTTCTTGCACGTGCTGGGGTTATCTATTAGCATTTCCAGTTCTTAAGCTCCATTTTCTCTCAGGGATTTGTTACAATGCAGCAGTAAAAGGAAAATGAAGTACTTCATGTGTGGGCATCTGTTAGAACACCAATTACCTTGTTCTTTTTACATTTCTTGAGGAAGGAGTAGATCCCTTCTTCCTCCTCATCACTTTTCCTGGCTAATTGCTTCCCAGTGAGTTCACCCATTGTTATTATAAAGAGCATAAATAATTGCAGTCTTTGCAGCAGAGTTGTAAATCCTTGCTCTGCTCAGGCCGTGTGTTGCAGCTCTCTTCTCTGCCATTTGTCCAGAACTTCCAAGGCAGAGCCTAGGTCAGGTTGTTTGTACAATGCCTGGGACAGTCATGACTGAGGTCCCCAGATCCAACAGTAATAAATATTCATTCAGATTTTATTAAGGAAATGTGATGATGGGGAGAAGAGGCAAGGGAACTCTCCAAGGCAGGAGGCTGCAAATGCTGATGAACAGAGCTAAGAAAATGGTTTTAAATTGGTCACAGCTTACAAGTGAGGCAAATTCATTTTAAAAATCAGTGATCCAAACTTGAGCAGTGCTGCCCTGAACCTGATTTGGGCCAAGCTGTATGGAGCAGTTCTACCCACTAAATAGGCTGCCATGGCTTGAAATTTGTTCCAAATGTATCTTCTTTGGACAAAGGTTTCCCTTCTCTGTTTGCTGGAGACCTTGAAGATCATCCAGTTACAGGCCCCCTGCCAAGGGCAGAGACACCTCCCCAAGGATAAGCCCTTGCTTAAGGCCTTATCCAACCTGGCCTTGAGCACCGCCAGGGAGGGAGCATCCACAATCTCCATGGACAACCTGTTCCAGTCTCCCACCACTCTCACTGGGAAAAATTTCTTCCTCATCTCCAGTCTCAATCTGTCCTCCTCAAGCTTCAGTCCATTTTCCCTCACCCTTTCACTCCAAGCCCTTGTCAGAAGTCCTTCCCCAGCTCTCCTGTAGCCCCTTCAGGTACAGGAAGGCTGCTCTGAGGTCTCCCTGGAATTTGACCTGCTGATGTTTTCTGAGCACACAAGGACAATTCAAATATTTGGAGAGATGTTCTTCAGAAGAGAAGTTGAACCTATACCTGGTTGTACCTGGCTGTCTGCAGAAGCAGACTGGAGCAGAATAGCTGTGATCACAGCATGCAGTGTTGGGCGGAAGCCTGCCCTAAGCTGCATCAGCTTCAGTTGACTTCTCTGTGTGGCTTGAGGATTTAGCAATGTGTTGAGTGAACAAGGTATGGAGTAGAGATGATTTACAGACCTATTAGCAAATTGATTTGGGGTTTTTCAGTTTCCTGGATTTGCTTGCAAACCTTCTTTCTTCCTTGGCTCACTTGAGTCTTCCTTAAAATCATGATTTCCTTGCCATTTAGGGCCAAGGAACTGGAAGGTTGGCACCAGTGCCATTTGGTGCTCTCGCTTCTTAGTGAGTGCTGTAAGACACGAGAGCCTCTTCTGGAAAAGGGAAACTAAGCTTTTCTAACAGACTGCTTTTGTTAGGACACTCTGATGGCTGTTTTGCCAATGAGTATTTTAAAACCAAGCTAATGCTGACCCTGTAAATTTGTCGGCTGAGCTTTTCTTCTGTAGTCCTGAAGTCAGCAGAGCTCCTGTGGTTTTACAGCAGCATTCCCACGAGCAGGCTTGGCCAGAGTTTGCCCCTTCTCTACCTGAATGACATCATGAATTCTTTAGTGTCTAACCCCTTGTTTTGCAGGAAGTTACACTGAATTGCTTCTAGAGCCAGCTCAGGAGCATGAGGCACAGGTTCTGCAATAAACAATAAATAGCCTCCGTGTAAATCAGCATTCAAATGATCTGCAGAGCAGCTTTGGCAGCCCTGGGCAGCTGTGTGAGCAGGCACTGATTGGCTTCTGTGTTTGGTTTGGTCTCAGCCAATGGCCAGCATAACCTTGTGTGACAGAAACCAGCTTTCAGCTGCGGGGTTTTCACACACCCAACTGTTAATTAAGTAAGTTCAGGAAGACCTCAGGAGTGTAACTGGCTGTGGTGGTTTGGGAGTTACCCACCCCCCTACACTTTATAAGATCACTCAGACTAGACTCAGCCAGCTGGAAGTTAAGGACTGAAGCTCTATTTACAGCTCAGCACAATGTACAAGCAGAGATAGACACAA
>WBNM01011846.1:7165-88248 GCA_013399055.1 Ramphastos sulfuratus | reverse complement strand
TTCCTCAGGGCTGCTCTCAGCCATTCCCCACCCAGCCTGCAGCTGTGCTTGGGATTGTGCCCACCCAGGTGCAGGACCTTACACTTGGCCTTGTTGAATGTCCTGAGGTTGGCCTGGGCACAGCTCTGCAGCCTGTCCAGGTCCCTCTGGATGGATCCCTGCCCTCTAGCAAGTGACTGTGCCACACAACTTGGTGCCATCTGCACACTTGCTGAGGCTGCACTGATTCCTCTGTCCCTGGCACTGACAAAGATGTCAAACAGCACTGGTGCCAGCACTGACCCCTGAGGAGTCATTCCCAAGGGTCATTCCCTTGAGTAGAAGACTCACAGCAACCATTAGCAATGGTGAGTGTCCCTGCCCTGATTTATGGACGAGCTCCAAACTACAGGATACCTCCCCATGTACCATCTCCTTTTCCCTGAGCCCAGGGCTGCTTAGGCACACAGCTGCCCAAGCACCTAATTCCAGCACAGAGATTGGCAGTGTGAGCCAGGTGCTGCTGCTGTGTCCCTGGGTTTTACAGGGGGACCCAGTGCTGCTGACACTGGGCTCTGCTGCTCTTGGCTGGGCTGGAACCCCCAAAAGCACAACACTGACACTGTGCTGGGGAAGGAGTGGTTCTGTGATTCTGAAATAGATCCTCCTGCACCAGATGCAGTACTCCTGGCTACTGTCTGCCCATGGGCAGGGTTGCCTCTCAACTAACCTCTTCTCTTGCTCTGCACTTTGCAAACTCGTTTGGTGATAAATGTTCAACCTCTGTAAACTGTAACATTTATTTTAAAATAACATTTTTTATTAATTACAGTTGGCAAGTCTTAGACTCCTGCTGATGGCAGGCTTGTATGAACAAGGGTTTTCTCTCTCTCATCCCATCTGTTCCTTCTATTTTGTCCCGTTGTTAAGTCATAACATTGAAATGGTGCCATCAGTCATTTCCATAGCAACAGACTGTGATGCAGTTGTGTAGGGTAAAATTACTTTGTGACATCAGTAGCTGCAAGAAAAGTGAAGCTCTTGCCCTTTTGGTTAGCTCTGCTGTTCTTGTGCAAACTTGGTTTTCCCTCAGATAAAAATGTGGTTATAAAGATGCTAGGATGTGAGTGGTTTTGTTTATCATAGAATCATAGAATGGTAAGGTTGGAAGGGAGATCAAAGCTCAGCCAGTTCCAACCCCCTGCCATAGGCAGGGACACCTCCCACTAGCACAGGTCACTCAAGGCCTCATCCAACCTGGCCTTGAACACCTCCAGGGAGGGAGCAGCCACAACCTCCCTGGGCAACCTGTGCCAGTGTCTCACCACCCTCACTGCAAACAACTTCCTCCTAACATCCACTTTCAATCTCCCCTCTGACACTTCAAACCCATTCCCCTTGTCCTGGCATTCCCAGACCTTGTCAATAGTCCCTCCCCAGCCTTCCTGGAGCCCCCTTCAGATCCTGCAAGGCCACTCCAAGCTCTCCTGGAAGCCTTCTCCTCTCCAGGCTGCAGAGCCCCAACTCTCTCAGCCTGTCCTCACAGCAGAGCTGCTGCAGCCCTCTCAGCATCTTGGTGGCCTCCTCTGCACTGGCTCCAACACTTCCATGTCCTTCCTGTGCTGGGGGCTCCAGAACTGCACACAGGACTGCAGCTGGGGTCTGAGGAGAGCAGAGCAAAGGGGCACAATCCCCTCCCTTGCCCTGCTGCCCACACTGCTCTTGCTGCAGCCCAGCACACAGTTGCTGTCTGGGCTGCACTCATACTGCAGCCTCATCTTGAGCTTTTCATCACCCCAGACCCCAGAGTGCTTTTCCTCAGGGCTGCTCTCCAACCATTTGTTTCCCTTTGGCTAGCCCACACTCCCAGCAAAACCATTTCAGAGGGGAAGAGAGACTCCAGAGGGCTGATGTTTCAGCTACCAGATGAGTGATGGGCTCTAGCAGCTTTGCTCCTTCCCTTTTCACACCTGCTGCAAAGCCCAGCCAAAGTTCTGGCTGTGCTGAGTGCTCTGGCCAGGTTCCAGTGCAAGCAGTGATCTATTGCCCTTTTAATGGCGATCCAGAAACATCCCTGTACAGAATGGAGATGGAAGACCAAGTTGTGTATTGCTTCTGTGTGATGGATGAAACAAGACCTGGGTGTAGCTGTCTCTTGTAACTCTTTTGCAAGAGTAAATCTGTCTCTGTGAGTAATCCATTGTATTGCTTTTGAATATCACTGTGAATTAACCTCCTCCTTAAATGTCCTTCCCTGTTAGCTGTCTGTGGAGAGGCTTAGTGATACCAAAGGTAAGGAACGTTCCTCTTTGTTGTCATTTTTTTCCTTCTCTCATGGGAGTCTTTCAGTGCATGAGTCCCAGATGGATGTCACAAAGACAGTGCTGTGTATCAGTGTAAGCTGCATGTGCCAGCCAGGAGCCTGGCTTTCAAGAAGGGTGAATTAAACCTTAGCTGGTTGTGTCTGTGGCTTGCAAGCAGGAAGTGGGGCAGTAGCTGTCCTTGTACCACAGGATTTTTTTTTCCTTCCTGTTACAATGCTGACTCTGTGTTCTCTGTCTTCTGCAGGACTATATTTGACACAAAGAAACTTCTGGAGTTTGCTCAGCTCGGCTGCTACTTAGAGTACGACCTGTTTGGTACCGAGTTCCTTCATTACCAGTTCCAGCCTGGCATCGACATGCCAAGCGACAGCCAGAGAATCGCCAGGTACCTGCGGCTGGGCAGCTGCCGCCGACCGCCCGCCGCTAGTGGGGCCTCTGGGGCTGGCATCGCAGAGCTTGCTGTGCTGAACTGGCTTTTCTCGTTCAAAGAGAATGACTTTCAGCTGCTCTGACAGCATTAGAACAGCATCTATAATCTTCTGTCTGCAAGGGGAGATGTGGACTCAGTTTTGTTGAAGGTTACTTGAGCAGATCAGGAGCTTTTTTTCACTCTGTTCCATGCTTTCGTGCTTGAAGTTGATCGATTTATATAGGCTGTGGAAAAGAAAAGGGTGGAGGTGCTGGGTTTATGTTTGTAGTGTTAGAAACCCAAGCACTGTGTGAGCCTCCTCACAAATGTGCTAACCCAGCAAAGCTCATTGGTTGTCTTGGGCGGATTTGATCCTGTACTTCTGTCCTCCTTTTTTCTTCCAAGCACTCTATCACCTCTCCTTTCTGTCTTCTTTTGCCCTTTCTCTCCTGGAAAAGATGAGATTCCTGTCTCCTCAGCACTCCTCACCTTCACAGTGTGAAAATCCAGCCCTGCTGGCAGGTTACTTCTGCCCTGCTTCTCCTCAGCACATGCAGCCTCAGCTCAGAGTTGGTGGTGCCCTGTGCTGACACAGGGGATTGCAGAGGAGATGCCTTCCTGGCAGAAACTGGGGCAGGTAGGAGCAGCTGGGGATCGACATCTCACCCCTTCCACCCTGCTGCTCTGTGTGTGTGTTTTATGCCTCTGCTGTTTATTCACAGCGTTCACCTGCAGTGAAGTGGCAGGCTCCTGAGGGGTTCCTGCCTGTGTCTTTCCCTTGCAGAGTTGGAAACAGTTCTTCTGTTCCTCTCAATAAGAAGGATTTTATGATTCCTGATCACCACTGCAGTAATTGTCTAGCTTTCTCTTCCCCCTCACTGTCAGGTTAACCTCAAAAACTCCTCTTTTCAGCCTGTTCTCCCCTACAGAAGGTGCTGTGGTTCCTACTCCACTCACTGCCCAGCCTTTGCTGCTGCTTTTTTTCTCTCTCAGCAGGGCACTCAGTTTTGCACTCAGTATTTTAAACTGTCACAGTGAATGGAGAGTTTTCACATTTAGCATGGGTAGAGTTGCTGCCCTCCCCTCTGCTGTGCCACGGGAGGTCAGCACATACAGAAGGGCTGCAAGGAATATCTGCAGGGGCACAGGCCATGCCTTGGCTAACAAGTGCTTGCTCAGCCATGGCTGAGTGTTCATTCCATCCATGATCTCTGCTCAGCCACCACTGTCTCCTTGGCCTCTCTGGGTCTGAGTATTCCTTCCAGCTGGCTGTTTGGGAAGAGGTTACCGTAAGTTTGTCTTCCCACTGCGTGAATATGCACCTTAGAGTCAGCAGTGCTGTTGACTGGATTGCATTGGGGTTTTGATGCATCCCCACTGGGCACAGGATGGCAGTGATGATCTCTTCAGGGTTGTTTCTTTTGTCAGGTGGCACTAGAGAGGTGAGAAGCAAATCGAGCTTTAAATACACTGATGAAAAACTAAATTGGAAAATATATGTTCAGGTCTGGTCTGTCCACCATAGCTGCACAAACACAGCTTGGCCCCAGGTGTGCACTTAGGCATTTTTGCAGCAATCTTCTGCCAATGCAAGTGAAAAAATGAACTTATTTCAGTTTGAGTCAGAAGCAAGAACTCAACTGACAGAAATGAGCAAAGGCAGCAAAGAGTATGGACTGTAAAGGACCATATGTCTTCCCAGCACAGGGAGTTAGTCCAAATGGGAAAAGAGATGACTCTCAAATGTCTGCTCAGAGAGAACTCAGTCCCTGCAGGGTCATTGCCCTCACTCTCTCCTTAGCTTATGGTCTCCCTGTGTTTCAGGGTGGCAAAGCTGCCTGTGATGTAGCGCTGCGGTGTACGGAGTGCTGGGCTCTGTGTGGCTCTGTTTGTGGTGGGTGTTTGAAAGAAGCTAACATGTTACCAAGTTCTGTCTTGCTTGCCTTCTTCCTGCTGCCTTCGTGGATTTGATCCTGCTACACATATCTCCTGACAGGAAGGGCTTTCAGCTCTCTCAGGTGTGATTATGATAACACTAGCATCTGCTTTGCTGCTGCTCAAAGCACAGTCAGGAAGGTAAGGGTTGGACCTGCACAGCACTGGCAGATGATGGAATGAGGTGGCTTCAGGAGCACTTTCCAGAGCTGGTCTATCTGTCTCTGCCACTGTAATGCTGCAGTCTCCTGCCAAACTAAACTGGAGCTTAGTGGGAGACTCAACAGTCATTAGTGCAGCAGTTTAGACACCTGCTGAATAAACTCTGAACAGTGAGCTGAGCAAGGGAGCAGTGAGGTGAGCAGAGGGAAATGTGCAACAGCAGGACTTGTAGGAGCAGACTTGCTGCAAGGGAGTGACCAGAAGCATTGCTGCTCTCTCCAGGCTGACTCCTTGTTTGCCAAGGCTGTTTAGCTGGGCTGCCCCCTTCACTCTGATTTCCTGGGGTATGCTAGCACTTGTGCAATGCCTGTCCTGTTCATCTTCTTTAATCAACACCTTTGAAATGAGGTTGGGTGAGAACTGTTCCTATGGAATGTGATGATGACAACTTCCAATTTTTATTAACCTGGTTTGTTAACTGAGAATTAACTAAAGATGTGNTCTGATCATCTTCATGGCCCTAATATTGCAGGTGAAGCTGGGCAGGGTTGTGGGCAACCTGCTGTAGTGGAGGATGTCCCTGCTGAGTGCAGAGGGGTTGGACTGGATGAGCTTTGGAGGTCCCTTCCAACCCAAGCCATTCGTATTAAGTATTTGTATAGAATCAGTCAGAGTTGGAAGGGACCACAAGGATCATCCAGTTCCTACCCCTTGCCATGGGCAGGGACACCTATAACTGAACCAGGCCCCTTCAAGGAGATGTCACACACACAGCCCAGGGACACAGAGATGTCATGGGACTGGCTTTGTGGCAGCAGCAGCAAGAACCATGCTGCTGCCAAGGAGCTCGTGTAGGGAGTTGTTAGTTACTCATGTAGGAACAACCTGTGCCCCGAGCCTGGCAGCACTGATGCCCTCCACTTCCCTGAGGATTTAATGGGAGTGCAGTTGTGTGCCAGCTGGGAAGCTTTCCTGCTGCTCTGAGGTGTGTGATGGTGTGGCTTAGAGGAGGAGGCTTTTCATTCAATGAAAGGCATGTTTTCATTTCAATTAAATACAAGGAATGTCTTTGAGTAACTGCAAGTGAGTCTCTTCAGCTGCTGTGCAGCCCTGCAGTACAGCAGTGTCTCAAATGCCAGGCCTGCAGCATCTCTGTGCTGTTGCAGTGAGGACCTTTCACTGATGGGTTTGCTTCTGGCCTCTGCAGGATTCGTTTGCTGATCGATGAAGGCTACGAAGACAGAATTCTGATGGCTCACGATGTGCACACCAAGAACAGGCTGGTGAAATATGGAGGTCATGGATATTCACATATCCTTAAAAATATAGTCCCTAAAATGCTGATTAGAGGCATATCCCAAGACAAAATTGATAAAATCCTCCTAGCAAATCCAAAGAGGTGGCTGACTTTTGAGTAGGAATAAGGCACAGGCTAAAACCCTGCTCTGCGTCAGGAGAGCAGCTGTCCTAAAACCTGGGTCTTTACAGGGAAACTAGAAGTTAGTTATTCATTAGATGTGCACAAACTGATTATGACTTCTCAATCAAAACAATGACATTAAGAATTCTAGCTGCATTTTCTCCTTTCTAAAAGTCTGTTCATGAATGATTTACCAGATGTCAGCCTACCTGCGAGATCTTTTCAACTGAGATGTAAAAATAATTGTTTCTAGAGAGCAATCTGAATACTGAACCAAAAGTATTTCTGAAGATGCATCACCTGGACTTTGATAGAAATTAGGGCTTGAAATTATCTTCCCCTTCTCCAGGGGATGATTTTAATCTTTGTAATATTGACCATTTTCTAATTTTCCTTACAGTCTTTAAATGATGCTTGATAAAAGGTCTGGGACTGTTAAATAGCTTCCATGGGCAACCAAAAGCAAAAGGAATCTCAGAGAATTGTAAAAGGATTTTGTTTCTAGTTTAGCAATGCAATTATTTTTAACTGAGAGTGTAAAAAAAAATTTAAAAAAAAAGCATGAGTGAATCTATTTTTGAATAAAGCAATGTGCTGACCTCCTCAGCTGTGCCCAGGATTATTCCAGGTGTCCTTTTTAAATCCCATTCGTTTCTTATCCTGAGCCATGCCATGTAGCCCACCCTCGCTTGCAAGGATGCACCACCAAAAGTCAAAATATATTACATAATACAGTTTTAATGAGTTGTAATAGTCATAACAAAGGCTGTGAGAGAAGAAGTCTTTACAAATCAGAATATCAAGATATGATGAAAAAAAAAGAAGAAATGTTTGCCTTAGATGTGTTTTCAACGTAAAGTGTGTGCTTAGCTCTTGTCTAACTTCAACTAGGGCAGGCAATTTATCCCAAAATTGGTTACCCAGTTGCAGTGGTACCCTGACTTCAAAAGCTCCTTCAGATTTGATCATACACCTCCTGTGGCATTGAGCTTTTCCAGTAAACACCTTGGGCACTGGTAGCTGTTGGCACTGTGCAGAGAGGCTGTAGCTATGCCGCTGTTGTGAGTGCAGTCGCCAGTCAAAGCAGCAGTGGAATGAACAGACACCAAGTCAATTACACATCTGTTGTTAAAACACATAGCTAGTAGGGAAAAAACCACACTAGTGCTCACTAAAATGTCAGGTATGGGCTGACACTTTGTCAAGTACCAGCAGCAGTGGGAAGAGGGAGGTGTTCTGTTCAAGAAAAGCTTCACTTGCTCAAACACAGGATTTCTGGAGAGATTGGTACAACCTTCATCAGGCTGCACCGAGCAGCCAGCACTGAAGAGCTTTTTGTCACAGTGGCACACTTCTGATGTGTTAGTGCAGATAACTCTGAGCTTGTGGCAAAGTGCACGTGGCATAGGTTGCTTGTGGCAAAGTGCATGAAATGGAAATGCCAGGGGCAGCCTCTTACTCCTCAGCAAGTTACAGACGTTGCCTTGATTTGGCACAGATGCCGACAATAAAGAACATACCCAACTCTACTAAGGAGCTAATCATCCTGCTGCAGTGTTGTCTTGGAATGAAATCTGCAAGTTTTAACCTGAGAGAAACAGCCAGCCAGCCCCCTGAACCCAGGCAAACGATACAGCCTCCTGAAGAAAACACTCTGTGGACCTTTCTGGTATGAGTGATTGTAAAGCACTTTCATAGCTATGTAACCTAGAGTACCTGTGTCTGGTTTAATTCTCCCAGCCAGTCCTCCTCTATCTAGATTAAACTTCTTTCAGCCTTTATATATCTCTATCTCTATATATGAATGAGAAAAATAGGTTTTAATACACACCTTTTTGCATGTAAATATCTGCTTCTTCCCTTGCATATGTGTTCTCATTTTTGGTAATATGCTTGTCTGTGGCCATCTCATAGGCAGCCTTCCTGGAGCCTGGGAGCTGGCTACCATGGAAAAGGTCCCTGTGACATCTTCTCCCATGTCAGATCTCCCACTCTTCCTCCATGGGAACAATCCCACTAACTCCAGTGAGACAAGAAGCCTAAGACAAATTAGAGTTTGACCCATTCTGTTCCTGTGAAAGTCCAGCTGAACTTCTGCAGTACGTTAAGTCATAACTAGTTCATTAAAAAGAGTACCCAAGTACAGACTAAGTGCTAGAAGACTAATGAAGACTAACTGCTGCAAAGGAAACACTGCCTTAGTCTGAGGGAGCCAGGCTTGCTAAATATTTACACGACTAACCCTCAGGAACGGGCCTGGAAGCATTGGCTAAATAGATATTTACATCTTTACAAACTAAAAGCCAAATCCTTTTCCCACTAAGACCAGTGGGAGTTCTGCCAGCAGCTCTGGTGGAATGGGGGATTTGGTCCAAGAGGATAGTTTGTCAACACTGACTTTTTTTTTAGGGATAAACTAAAAGTGCTTCTGCCATCCTCGCTTCTCATTTAGAAGGCAGCTAAAGGGGAGACAATTTCAACAACTCCACTGGATTGATTTTCAGGTTAAAAGTCTAATGTAAACCTACAAAGCAGGAATATTGAGTTAAGGCTTGAAACGGATTAGTTTCTACTTTTAAATGGAAGGGGAAGGAAAGTACAAGGCAAACAATTCCTTTAGAGAGAGAAAGTATATTTTGATTACCTCTTCCTTTTATTGTAAAATCATTCCTCACCACACTATGAGTGGACTCCAAGCATCATTGTTAGCAAGTAAGTCACAAGAACCAAAGCTGAAGTATGGATAAAGCAGCAAGATCATAACACAGCAAAGTCTGATATACACTGAAGAGAGAACAACAGCATCCTGCGGTGCACTGCTCCTGTCGAAACTCGCTCGCGCGGGACTGCATTCATGTGGACGCTGAGGATGAGGAGTGTTTGCTTTGGCGGTAGTGGATCACACCTCTGTGTAACTTGGACTTTTGTAACGTAAGGTTTCTCTGTGCTGTACAGATGTGAACCAGGTAGCATTCATTTCCCCCGCTGCTGAGGTGTTTGGTGGTCGCGCTCTGCTGGGGTGCATTTTTCACTGACTTCCGGCACGCAAATCCATTGCTTAAGAAGAAGCTTCCTTTTTGGACTGGTTTGCAGGGTCTTTTTTTTTTTTTTTTTTTGATGGGTTATCAGTCAGCATAAATAATAAATCCAGAAAATGTGCTGTATTTGTTGTTGTTTCCTCCGTGGGCTTTCCCTCCGTCTAGTTTAATGTACACCTCATCCCCAGGCTCCAGGTGCAGCACCACGCTGTTGCTGGCGTAGTCGTAGTTCTGGTCGGCGTCCTGCGCGATCGCGCTCGCTCGAACCTGCGCCAAACACACAAGCAGTGGTTAAGAGCCCTCGGGTCACTCGTCCTACCTGGGGTATTTAAAGCCTGAGGGCCTGTTCAGCATGGGTGAGTTCCCACTCATCTGCCAACACGCTCCCTTGCTTCTCCCCAACATTACTGCTTGCTTTCTCTCGCCGCACCTGACCCCGCAGCAGAGAGGTGCCCCTTCCCCCGTTGGCTGCAGAGCGCTCTCTGAAGTGCTCAGAGCCTTCTCAACTGTGGGCACTAAGAGCTGGAGATTGCAGACCTGAATCTATTCCTGTGCTAGATTTACAGAGGTGCGACTTTTCCTCTAGCAGGACTGACATGAGTGAGGATCCATAGTGAGGCCCGAGTGGTACCAGGCTGGACTTTCCCAGAGGCGAGTTATTGTCACAGTACTGATGGGATGATGCTGCAAAAAGGATAAAGTGCCCACCCGTGCCCACCCACCCACTGCAGTGCACACAGGCAGGAAAGGAGCCTAGCTGGGGCTTGGGAGCATTGGTACCGCCACGTCAGTAAGCAAACATTTCTGTCTGTGGCAAGAGATGCACAGTTGAGAAGTCACAGACAAGCTGCTGTTTGCTTTTGCAGGGTCTGGGATTTACAAGTAATTGAGGACTTCTTAATGTACGACCTGAGCATAGGCTTCCTCCCCCCATCTCTTCCTTGCTGCTCCATTGGTGATTAAATTTGTCACAACTAGCCAGCAGAGTAATCTGTAATTTCAGGGTGTATGTTGCTGGTTTCCAGCAATGAACAACAGCCTGTGCTGCTTTAACTCTCCATTTCTCTATCATACATAATCTGACCCCATTTGGTAAAATATTTAAGCTTGGCTGTGCTTGATTTATTTCCATGTACCACATCACCTCCTTGCTTGTCTTTGTTCTAGCACAGTTACAGAGCAGTAACTGATTTAGTGGTGCTGCAAACCTGAGCAAAGTAATAATGCATGACTTGGCATGCTGCATCTGGGGTTTTATCTGCTCCAAACTGAAAAAAATAGGCTTTGAGGCACAAATTTCCCTTCCTATCAACGTGTAAATGATGCCTTTCCAAATTAAAATTTCATGTGATACAATCCCACCTTAATACCAAAATGTTAGGAAGGAGGGGGAGTCTTTACCATGCAGCTTAAAAATGCCAGCATGTAGAAATCCTCTAGGAAGGATTTATACATCCTCTAGGAAGGATTTATACATCCTCTAGGAAGAGAAAGGCTGTAAGGTGGTGTGGCACATGGCACGGTGATAAACCACAACTATTCTGGGACCAAACTGGGATTTCCTGAGCTGCCTGGTGGTGTTTGGAGAGATCTATTTTGCTAGTGTTTAAGCAGTAACTACTCTAAGCAGAGGGTGTTTACTCTGGCAGGGTGAAGTTGAAGGCTCTGGGCCGTTCAGCCTGGAAATACCCTCCAAAGAAAATAACAGGCTGAGATTGTTACTGGTAGTGCAAATGGGAAGGAATAAAAAAGGTTAGAGATGAGGTTAGAAAAACTTTCAGAGGGAATTCGTTTCTTGCATACTGGCAAAGAAAAAAATGGTTTAAATTACATAACGAAACACCACTTTTGGATTTGTCCAAAATGTATTTTTCTGGAGGATAGGAAAGGAGAAACTGAATTTTCTTAGTGACAATTCCAGGACAGTCAGCATCTGGACACTGACTACGACAGCAATGCTGTGTCATTTAAGATTCTAGACAGTGCACACTGGCTGAAGGAAAAAAATGTTGGGTATTGAAGTCTAGAAACCAAAGTGCACATCTTACAAAGAGATGCTGGGTGCTGGAAGTCTGGAAACCAAAGTGCAGCTCTTACAAAGAGATGCTGGGTGCTGGAAGTCTGGATACCAAAGTGCAGACCTTACAAAGAGATGCTGGGTGCTGGAAGTCTGGATACCAAAGTGCAGACCTTACAAAGAGACGCTGGGTGCTGGAAGTCTGGAAACCAAAGTGCAGCTCTTACTGCCTGATGCACAAAGAAGTGTCCTGTAAGCCCCGGAGTGCCATCCCCACCTCGTTTGGCCAGCCAGAGCAGTTTCTCTGCAAAGGCTGGGAGCAGAGTCTGCCATGCATTCTCAGTGTACTGCTGCAGGAAGGTAAATGTGTCTCTAAATGAAACCATTTCTGGACTATACACTCCCAGCTGCACGGCTGCTCACCTCGCCGTTGGAGGTTGTGCTCTCAGGCTGCACACACACACACACACGAAGCAATCTCAGCACTTCCCGGCTCGAGCTTTATAACTGTTGAAGAAACCTATGTGTTAAGAGGGAGAACCTTGAGGTTCCTCCTGTGCATTGCTTAGGACTGACTGTTTCTGTAAGGCTGCGGTGTGCTGCGCTTTGGGGCTTGTCTCTGTTAGAAGGCACTGAATTTATAAGGTTATCTTTGCAGGATCCCTTTTAATGGCTTACAACAACTGCTGAGCTTTCCTCCAAACGTTGCACAGTTAACTGCTACCACATCACATCAGCCTTTAATGTTTGAAGTACAAATCGTAACCAAAAGGAGACACTGCTGCATTAAAACTGTTGATTTTAAACAGTCTGTATGCAATTACCTCAATACTCCTACTTGCACAGATATATACAAATACATGCCCTTTTTTTTAATTCAAATCACTGCAAGTTTCATTTGCCTCATGTCTGGTACCAGCAGTTGTATCTGGGAGCTGTTACGACTTCATGCTCAATTTACTATCTATAATTGCTTACTTTTTTTAATGTACCGGCTCGTATTTATTTTCCAGGGTTTGGGAAAGTAAACACTGTAGAGCATTATAAATAGGGGTCCAAACCAGAGGTCTGTTTTCATTGCAAGCGAGGCGGCACTCTCATGAGCACTGCCTTTGTGTGACGGGATCCAAGAGCACAGGTGACGATGCCCTTTGTTTTACTAGCCCTGGTTTATCAGCTGGGCGAGCGTTTACCGGGGACATTCCCCAGTTTAATTAGCTGCTGCCGCCGCCCTCGTTTCTTCCGTTTTCATAGCGCTTCTAAGGAGCCGTGAACCGAAGGTTAAGTGGCACAGCAGATCACCGACAGCCGCCCGCGGAGCCGCTCCCGGCCGCGATGCTGCCCTGGCCGCGGGGGCCGCACAAACGAACCTCTCCGCGACCTTCCAGGCGCAGCGGGGACACCGATTCCGATTTCCAGTGCTCACGGACACCGCACAGCGCCGAGCGGCCCGCCCGGTGCCCCCGCCGCCGGGGGCACAGCCCAGGAGAGCGGCAGCGCTGGAGCCGCCGCGGCCCGGCCCCGCAGCCCGCGGTGTGCCGGGACAGCCCGGGCTGGTCTCTCGCCCTCCTGCCGCACCGGAGACCGGCGGGAGCATCGCGCTGCTGCCGGAGGCACGGAGACCCCGGGCACACCGCGCTGCAGCGGAGCAGCAAGCGATGCCGTACTCCGAGCTCGTCGACCCCTGCCTGTTCGCCGCCTACGGAGCTGGTGCTCGGGGGCAGTGCCCCGAGGTCGGGCTCTGCGAGAGCGGCGGCAATGTTTACCGTGACTGAAACGAGCGACTCCTGTATCTTTCACACCGCAGCATCTTTAATTGTTCGGAGCGCCTGCCGCCCGCCGCGGGGGTGCCGGCAGAGCCCGGGGCCGTGCGAGGTTCGCCGGCCGCCCCGGGTGCCCCCGCGGAACGCTCTGTCCAGCCGCTGCCTCCCGCGCCCGGCCCGCCAGGGGCCGAGCCCTACGGTCGCGGAGCTTACACGGCCGCAGGCTTTGCCGGCCAGCGGAAAGCGCTCTCCTGCCGCCGGCTAGGCCTTCGAAACCGGCGCCACGCTGCGTGGCAGCCCCGTCCCGCCGCTGCTATCCGCGCCCACGCCCCAGCCAGTCTCCGCACAGGAGCTAAGCTCACCCCTCGCCCCGCTGCCCTTCTTTCCCGGGGAGAATGCCCGAGCCCGGCCCGGGCTGCGCTCGGCCTCGTGGGGCAGCGTTGCCTGCGCGGCTGCCCCTGTGCTCCGCTCCGCGAGCTGGCTGCCCCACACTGGCCAGGACGGCAGAGCCGAGCGCCGGCCTGCTGCCAGCGCCGTGACCCTCGGGGAGAGGAGCGGCCGAGCCCGCGCTCAGCCCCAGACTGCGCGGAACTCCCGTCCCGTCACTAGTCCCCCGACGCTGCCTGCAGAGTTCCCGCGGTTCCCCTAAGCTCCCTCCGGGTAGCCCAGCTCGCCCGGGTCCGCGACCCACGGCAGCCGCACCGCCTACAGCACCCGCCCGGCTCCCCCTCGCCGCCCACTTCCCGCCCTTACCGCGCCGTTCCGCTCCGCCCGCTCCCCGCGGCGAGCCGGGCTCCGCCCGGCCACCCGCTGTCCTCACGGCATCTGCCTCTCGCCGAGCCCGCATTCTGCCCCGGGCGTCGACTGCGCTCACGGCGCCCGCTGCCCTCCGAGACGGGCTGCCCTCGGACGCCCGCTGCCCTCGCGGTGCCTCGCTGCCTCCGCGCAGCCCGGCTGACCCCAGCGCCCCCACGGCCCCGGCTGTCCCCGGCACCCACCTGGTTGTTCTTGCAGAGGTCGGCCCACATGCTGGTGCCGTCGCCGCCACGCATGAGGACGTGGTAGGTGAAGAAGTAGATGCCGGGAATGGAGCAGGTGAACTTGCCGGTGGTGGGGTCGTAGTGGTTGCCCAGGTTGGTGACCACGTCGTCGAACTTGAGCACCTCGTAGCCCTCGTGCTGCCGCTTCAGACCGGCGTAGAAGGCGATTTTGGGGACGGTGCTGTAGGTGGCGGCGCTGATGGCCCCCGCCGCGTTCAGCCCCGGCGCCCCGGGGGGCCCCGGCAGGCCTTGCCGCCCCGGCTCGCCCTTCTCACCCGGCGGCCCCACGGGTCCGGGCGGCCCCGGCTCCCCCGGGGGGCCGCGGGGCCCCGCTTTGCCCGGCCGGCCAGCCTCCCCTTTGGGCCCCTGGATGAAGGTGGGCAGGGACTGCATGAGGCCACGGTCGGGCGTGGCCGCCGTGCTGGGCGCCTTGGTGCCGCCGTAGGGGTCGCAGACCATGCGGCAGGTGCCCAGCATCTCGTAGTGCGCCGAGGTGCCGGCCGAGCTGACCAGCACGGGGATCAGGATGACCAGCAGCAGCACCATCACCACCCCCAGCGCGCCGGCGGCGATTAGCCGCCGCCTGCTGCCCACCAGCCGGCTCAGCGCAGGGCGATCCTCTTGCCTGCTTTTGGACAAAATCTTGCTGGTTGGCCGGGGACCTCCTCAGAGCCGAAAATCCGCCGAGCCCGGGGGAGCTCGGCTGCACCGGGACTTGGCTGCCGGGCAGCGGGGGGCTGCGGCGGGTCGCTCCGCTCCGCTGCGGCCGCGGCAGCCGGCGGGCGGGCGGCGGAGGGGAGCGGAGCAGAGGGAGCAGCGGAGAGTAGAGGGAGAGCTGCCGCCGCGCCCCGGCCGCCCGCACTTTTATGCTCCCGCTGGCGATCGACTTTTTTTTTTTGCAGGCTGTGCCAGTCCGAGTCAACTTTCCCTGGAACTTGCCTTTCCTCTCGCGATCCCCGCTCGCCTCGGCGCTCTCCCGCTCGGGATTGTTTTTTTTTTTTCGCAGAGACGGCAGTCAGCGCTCAGCGGGGACGCGCCCTAGTGCCCGCCGCAGAGAGCCCGCGCCGGAGCCGGAGCCGGAGCCGGTGCCGAGGGAGAGCGGGATCCTGCCCGGGTGCCACCTGCCAGGGAAGGAGGAGGCTGGCGAGCGCGCTGGAGCAATTTATAGGCACCCAAAAGCGCAGGGGAAAGGGGAGCTGCTTTGGCATCTCATTCCAGCATCTGCTCTGCGCTTCCCACTCACAGAGAGTTTGGCATTACCCTGGCAGTGTGGGAAATACATTTTTTCCCCCCTCTCCCTCCCCTGCCCCTCCCGCAAACGGATGAACAGTGAAATCGTGAGCCTCACTCTCTAGCTGCATCTTGCGATGACAGCTCTTTCTGGAGCAGACCAGAGGGATGTGCTTAGCAGCCTCTGGGTACCCTTCAGGTCACCGATTGAGAATTGAAAGGTCAATCCACCTCCTGCTCAGTGCTTCCCCGAGGCTGCCCTGCCGTGCTGGTGTTCTGGGAGACGCTGCTGTAAATGCAGGGATGCTTTACAGTTGCCGATTGTCCAAGTGGAAGTGATTTGAAAATAGATCTCCCACCCCACACAGTAATAAACATCTCTCACCCTTTCAGATCCCACTCTTCCTCACTCCCAGCTTACAGCCATAAAGACAGAGAAGAAGACAATTCTTCCCGTGAATTCCAACTGCCTGCTCATCCCTGGCTGCAGTGCTGGTGAAGCCAGCCACTGCTTTGCCAGCAGACACACACTGAGGGAGAGCTCCCTTTTGTCTGAAAGCCAAAGGGAGATGTGGGGCACAGCGCAGAGCAACAGATGGACAGACCTGAGAAGGTCTCTCTGGCTTAACTTGGGGGTAGCAAAATGTTTTCTTAAGTCTTTGGGGTTTCTCCCTATTCTTTTGTGTGTGTGTGTAAGGCTTCTCCTCCCCCAAGGGCTGGTGGGCACCTCTGTGACTCTGGGAAGGTGAATGTGCAATATTAGTGGCATTTCTCCCGAGAACACATTAAAAGAACTTGTCCTGCTTACAGATATACAAGGTACACAAAGAACTGTTTAGGAAGACAAAGATAATTGATTCCTAAATCATACTTCTGTATTCAGGAGCAATGGATGTCAATCAGCCGTGGGTGACATTTGCCTGTCAATACCGGGATGATGGGTGGAAAGACTGTGACTTATTACAGCAAGGCCAGAATCAGAAATGAGCAGCGGCGGCGAGCAGGGCAACAACCCAATAACAGCATCTCCAGCCATGATCAGAGAGCTGTGATCTTGTCTGGGATGTTATTAGCATGAATCCCTTCTCTCCTCGCCCCTTCCCTTTTCTTCCTTTTCTGTTCCACAACACAATAAGGTCAAGCAAGAAGGCAGTGGGAAACAAAGATTAATTGATTCTTCCTTTTAAGCAGAAATGTCAGGCAGCTCCTTTTGCTCTTTCCTGAGAGACTCAGAGGCAGTGAGTGGGCCCACGATGTGTAGAGATGGGCCAGCCCAGCTCCTTATCTCCCCAGAAGGCTGCTGATAAAGCGGCAGGCCTTCACACTTGTAAACACACTTGTAAATAGGCCTCTCGCTCCTTTTTTTCCCCTTTTCTTTAACGCTGTGTATTAGAAAAGTCCTTATCTGGCACCGACACAAGCCAGCCAGTTCCCTCCGCTCAGGGTTTCCCCTGCAGACCCGCCAAGGTGGCTGGGCACACTTGCAGGTTCGTGCTGCTATCTCTTCGCTCTCCTCGCCCCACAGGAAAGGGCTTTCAGCTCTGCTCTTTGGGCAGGAAGAAAAGCGAAGCGTAGCCAGAGCAGCGGGTGGGGCTCAGCCTGTAGCCAGGCCTCTGAGGCATCGCGCTGAGTCGTGGCTGACCCAGGGGGCTGTGGTGACGTCGGGATGCACACAGACCTGCGCTGCAGGGGCTCTGTCACACAGCGGGGAAGCAGCGAATCTGCCTGCCGCTGGGCACAAACCTTTGTGATGCTGAGTGAGGTGCTGGTGTCTGCCAGCTCCTTACCCCAGCTCTGCTAAGCCCGACTTTTAAAGCTGGGTTGTACCACACCAGCCTCATTTGCCTTCTCTCCCCAAGTGTGTTGCTCTCTCTCTCCCCACGTGTTGCTCTCTAAATTCTTGCAGACATTGTCCCAAGGAAAATGACCCCAAAATACCTGCCCCAGTAAAGCGAATGGGGCAAGTGCTGGTGCTGGGCTGCCAGCAGAGATTCCCTCCTGGCCAGGAGCATCACCTGGGGCTTTGAATGCCAGACCTGTGTTTTAGTTACTGAATTATCCCACGTTCTCAAGGAGAAAAAATACTTTTCCAAGGAAACTAAGAATGGGAAACCATTCTCAGAAGTGCTGTGCTGGAAGTCTCCATAGTCTGGAGCAAAGTTAAGGAGATGCAGAAAGCTCTTTTTTTGCCATGGGACTTTCGTTTCTCTACAGTGCTGTGCCAAAGCACTGACTCGCTGTAATTGAGGCTGGAGTAGCATTTATGTTATAGTATAGTCTCTGCTCCATGCCAAAGGCTCACAGCTGAGACTGACAGCCCATTCCTAGCATGACCACTGCATCCATGTGAGCTGCTGCCACCCTGGATGTCTTCAATGTCTCTATTTTCAAAGCTGGCCCCGAGCTTGCTTCAGCCTTGCAGCCTCTTTGCTGCATCCCCATTCTCTTTGGGTCTCTACACATGGAGCCCCAGGGCTGGTGCCGGAGCTCCGTTCCCTGAAGCTTCTGCCACTTCACACAGCCTGCCCCCAGCTCTGGCTGTGCAGAGTAACACGTGCCTGTGTCACCTGGGTACTGTTGCTTCAGCTAGGATGGGGAATACTGAAGAACACCAAATAAGGAGGTGTCCACTGGCACCCAGGGATGGGCACAAAAAAAGCCTGCAGGGTTAGCCCAGCAAAAACACCTCAGCGGAAGGACAACCCATTCCCAGCCACAGCAAGCAGGAGTAACATGGGGAAAGGCATCTGCTGAACACAGGCAGGTTCCTACACTGTGCCAAGTCCCAGGCTGCTTCTGCTCATTCCTACCTACATCTGTTTTGCTTTTGCTTATGTCTTAACTCTTTTAAAAAATTATTGAGAGAAGTGTTTTGACTTCAGCTCAGCAATGAAGGCTCTGCTGCCCTGTACTGCTACAAGCAGTGGTTTAACTGTGGGATTAGTTGTGTAGTCTACTGACACTGCTCACTGGAATATGGATTGGGTTTTGTTCAGCCCTTTAACCCTGGGCTCTTTGACTTGTGTTCTCAAGCTGTGTCCATACAGATGTCTGTGGATACATTATTTCTTTCACACTTCCTTGCAATTTTATTTTAGACTGGAGATGAGGAAGAAATTCTTTACAGTGAAAGTAGTGAGATGCCAGAACAGGTTGCCCAGGGAGGTTGTGGATGCCTCCTCCCTGGAGCCATTCAAGGCCAGATTGGATGAGGCCTTGAGTGACCTGGGCTAGCTGAGGATGTCTCTGCCAGTGGCACAGGGGTTGGAACTGGACAATCTTCAAGATCCCTTCCAACCCAAACCACTCTGTGATTCTACACAAGGATTGGCATATCACTTGGGTACCCAACATGCACTCACTCCAACAGGAAAGGAGCTTCCATGCTATAAAATAAAACAAAAGAGGGGGGAAATATTAATACCACAATAGACAACTCAAAGGTGCCATGGCTACGTGGTGCTGACACCTTTGCTGCTGTCCTAAACCATCCCTGGTAGCCTATTAAAGCTCTGTTTACCCAGCCTGTTAAACTCTCAGGGCTGCCATGTGTCATGCAGCAGCTCCTGGAGAGGACCACAGCCTGCCCCAGTTTTGACAGCAGCTCTCACACCCTTGTGTTAACTAAGCTCTCCCAGAAACTTGTTTTGGTCAGCATGACTGAAGACCATCTGTGTGTACAGAGATTCTTTCATAAAATAGAGATTCTTGTGCCCATGGCAGAAAAAGAAGCTTTGGTGTACAGGAAGAAAAATAAAAGCATTTTAATTCATTTTTTTGCAAACTTCCACCTGCCCTCTGGAACTTTGTGCAGTTTTTTCTCTGCTCTTCAGGGCTCGAAGCCATCTTTGTGTGTGTGCCGGTGGAAATGCTGTAGATGAAGTTTTAGCACAAGTAACAATGCCCTTTGAAGCTCAGCCTCTGAGCACGCAGACAGGAAAATGATCCCAGGAAAATGTGTTCAGCCCTGCAAGGGTCACAGCCCCTTCTTTCCAAGGGACCCTCAGTTCAGGGAGGGCTGCCACTGAGGTGACTTTGCAAAGAGGAGAATCTGCAAAGAAATTCCACGTAGCTCTTGCTTTTTTAGTTTTTAATCTGGAAAGATCAGTCAGGCTGGTTACTGGGTGGGAGTGGAATGGAAATGGAAAGATGTGTGCCCAAGCGCTGTATAATCGTGTTTTGACTGGTGAATTACCACAGATACAAAAATGTAACTGTGGATGTGAAAAGAAGTCTGAAGCAGGGAGGGGGCTGTAGATAGCACTGACCAAGTCTGAGGTTATAACAGGATGGTGTTCTTTGCAATCACCAGCCTGAACAGGACCCACAGGAGATCCTCCTCCTCCTCCTGATGCCCTTGTTTGTTCCAGAGACGGAGCCACCAGTTGCCAGCACTCAGGATTGTTGCTGCAGGTTTCTCCTCTCCTTCCCCGTGTGCCTGCAAGCCTGCTTCTATCTTTGTCTTCTCTCCCTCCCCTCCCCACGCTCTAAGGTGGCAAGCACAAAGCTGTTCAGGCAACCTCGGGAGTGCTTCCTGCTGGTGCTGCTGATACTTTGCCAGCCCCACTGGTGCCTGCCTGGTTGATTGCTCTTGCACTGGTGATAGTGTACAGCTGCAAGAGCCATTCCTAGTGCCAGCTTCTTGCTCCCTGGGTAAAGCTGCACTTGCTGTGACCCATTTTCTGACCCTTTTCCTGAGCAGTACTGTCCTGGGGACGCTGTCCAGGGGAGCTGTGATTTGGACAGGTGCTGGTGAGGCCATGAAGAGGCAGGGCACTGTGGAGGTGGTGTTTAGCAAGGCTTGCACCAGCTGATAGGTGTCTGCTGGCTTTGCCTAGCTCACTAGCAAGTGTTCAGGAACTGGGGCTCTAACAAGGACGTATTTTGCACACCACTTTCACCAGGTTTCTTCACAGGCTTGGGGACATCCAGTGCCCCAAAGAGCATGGCAGTGCTTGCTTGCAACCTGTAGCCTGGGTCACCCTTTTCCTCTCTACATCCCGCCTCTGCCTTCCTCTAGAATGGACATTTTAACTCACCACCCTTTTTTGATGCAGAAGGCTTGGCCTCTGCACCCACCTATGTAACCACATCAGTGGTTGAGATGGTTTTGATGTGGCTTTCTGCTCGATGCCCCTCCCCCCACACCTTCTGATCAAAATCCATAGCAGATACCTTGTTGTAAGCAGGCAGAAGAGCTTACAATGCTTATTACTAACCCCCCGGATGCAGAGATGTTCATAAGTGCTATTAAAGCAGGGAGCATTGCTAATGGTGATGGCCACAGCGTCGGCATTCTGATGAAGATGTAAATAGTAAATAGGAAGGGGTGGAAGATGAATGCCTCTAACACGGGAGTGAGATTAAACAACCACTTTGTCCCTGCTTAAAACCACACCAATAAGCAAAGGCATAAATCATGTCGTACTTCTATTAAAAATGATGTCAGTTGTTAGAGTCAGACAGGAGATTTCCAGGTGCTTTGCCCGTGAGTAGGATTTTGGTTACCTTTCAGGTGGTTATTAGGCTGCCAGTGCCATTAAAAAGAGCTGTTAGGGGGGGAAAGCAAGGACAGAGACAAGCTTTTCTACATTGTCATCTGCCATTTACCCGCTCCAGACCTGAAAGATTCCCTTCCCATTGTTCTACCAGACCAGCAATCTTCCACTGTTTCTTACCAGAGTCCTTTATATTCATCAGGAAGTTGATGGATGGGCAGTAAGAATGGATAGCTGGGAGTGGAAAACTCAGAATTAAAATCCCCAGAGTGGCAAGCTGCCTGGGAGATTTATTTTTTCTTCTGTCATACCCTCAACTGATTCTCTTCTCGTACCTGATTATTGATTTCTGGAGTTGTTAATGGTGTCATCTACTTGGCAAATTGCAATTATTTCTGATCATTCATTTTTCTTCCTATCTGTTTCATTAGTTAAAGCAGGAGAGTCTTTGATGCTAAACAATCTTCTTCACAAGAAAACGGCATGCAGTGGACCTTGGTGTGATCCTGCAAGATACTGAGCCCTTATTATGGTAGGCAGCTGTGAAATCTGGCCTTGCCTTGCCGCAGTATTGATCTGGGGGCCTGATCTGTCACAAATTAGGAATAGCTCCACTGACCTAAGTTGTGAACTGTTAACTAATGCATGTTCTCACATCCAGAGAGCTGCGAGCTACAGGGGGATACGCTGAGTGCTCTCAGCCCCAAAAGGGACTGATTATGCCTGCCAAACGAGGAAGGCACCAGGAGGTTTGCTCGTGGCCTGTAGGTACAAGCCATGCAGAAGAGCCACAGCCTGCGGTTGGCAGCACAGTGCTTTGCCGGTAGCGTTCCTGATGGGCTGCCCTGCGCTGCCTGCCAGCCGTGCTGCCTGCCAGCTGTGCTGCCTGTCTGGGGTTAACTCTGTTTGTGCCTCCGGCAGTAACAACAAAAGACGTGTGCAGCTTGGACAGAGCAACTGACGTGTTCAGCCCCTTCTGAGCTGTGCCTGTGTTCTTATGCAATGCAAACATCTTCAGCCAGACTTGGTACTCCCCCCGTCAGCAGCAAAGCTCTGGTATGCACAACTACTGCACGGATCCAAAAAGCATCAGGGGTGAAGAGGGATGCAACTGGCTAGAGAGCATGCCTGCCATCTGGGGACTGAGATTTTCTGCTCTCCACGAGGGTAAAACCCCAGCTGGAAGTTTCCTGTCGTGCGGTGAGACTTCATGAGTGTGCTTGTGACAGGCAGAGACAGACACCTCCGTGGCCTGGCGTGCACACCAGTGTAAGGCAGAAATGGTAGCTGCTTCTGGAACCAGAGCAGTAGAACCTGTGGCTGGTGCCCTTCAGCAACTTGGCCTTTTGTATTTGATTGTTTAGATGTGATCTAAACAGGATGATACAGACAAGCCCCTGTGCTCCCCGTGGCTGCTGTTCGCCTGCCCTCCGGTGTGCCTCTGCAGGGGAGCTCACTGCTGACATCAGAGCTTCACTAGAGAGCAGAGTTCCGCCTGGCACCTCCTCTTCGTTTAACTCGAAATTACCAGTAACGGGCTTTGAACACCTTAACGAGGCAAGAGTCTTGCTCAGTTTAATGCTTGGGAGAGAGAATGACAAGGGAAGAATCTGCGCTGAGTGTCCCAGTAAAGGCCAATTGTGCCACGCTGGGGCGGTCAGAACAGGACGGCCGAGGGCAGGGCAGTGCCTCTGAGGCTGACCAGGAGACTCCTACGGACACGGGTTACAAAGGGAGCAGCGCTTCTAGCCGTGGTGTTGCAGCACAAAGGCACTGAGCCTTACTCCGAGCATTCAGTGTGCAGCAGGGGCAGAGGCTGCCTGCCCGAGGGGCAGCGCTCCAGAGCAGCTCTACTGCGGCAGCTTCAAGGCAGCTTCTCCATACAACTTGTCTGGTAACTGCTCCTCCAGCATTTGTCTCCCACCAGGAAGAGACTCTAATGGCTTCGAATACAAACTAATTTGCTGCCAGATTTGTCACTCGGGTTCCTTTCTTCAGGAAGCATGGCAAGTGGAGAGCACTGTGCTGCTGTGCTGCCAAGCGTGGATGCTGCAGGACCCAGCCGTCAGACAGCCCAAGTCTAAAGACTTGGAGTCAGGGTTCCCTCTCTTTGTATTTAATCATCTCCTTAGGGATTCTGTCTCAGATATTTACTTTTTTAGACTGTTTGGCATTTAACACAAAGCCTTTAATATGTTGTTTCTGTTCTTGACTGTGTCATTATCACACCTCCTCACTCAGTCTATGACACCTTTCACCCTTTCAGTGCCAGTCGGTCCCTACTCTGCAGCTAGTAAGCAGCTATCTCAGTGACAGCCTCGCATCTGGGCTTCCCCTCCTCCTCCTGTGCTCAACGGACAGGCAAAAGTACATCTGGAGCCTGTGCACTTCCCAGTGCCAGCAAAGGGGCTCGGCTCTGCCGCCTCAGGCTGCCGCTCTGCAGCGCTCCCTGCACCCGCCCAGCTGCCTTCGGCCCTGCAGAGGGTGGCACAAGGGACAGACAGAGCTGCCCTTGCTGGCCCCTTAGCAGGGTTCTCCTCCTTTTGCATAGAGGAGGAATCCCAGTACAGAAGGTCCTGCTGCCAGAGGACTGCGAGGGATGGCAATGCCAAACCACCCCCACATGGCAGTCACTCGGAGGATGGGCAACGACATCTATCCTGCTCCCATCACCACAGGTACCTCTGCTGGGTGCCAGCCTCCTCAGCAGGGCACTCTGAATGCCTGTGTGCCCACAGACACTGTCCTGCAGCCCTCTGCTCCTTACATGCTTGCTCTCCTAGTGCTGATTTGTCTTCGGATGGATAGAAGTGCAGAGGAGCCGAGTTCATAGAACCACAGAATGCACTGTTGGAAGGGACCTTTAGAGGTCATCCAGTCCAGTTTCCCTGCAGGGACCTCTCCGGCTAGATCAGGTTGCTCAGAGCCCTAGCAAGCCTGACCTTCAGTGTCTCCAGGCATGGGATCTCCACCACCTTCCTGGGCAGCCTGTTCCAATGTTCCACCACACTCGCAGTAAAGAATTTCTTCCTAATGTCCAATCTAAATCTGCCCTGCTCTAGCTTAAAGCCATTGCCCCTTCTCCTAAACCTCCACACCCTTCTAAGCAATCCTGCCCCAGCTTTCTCATGGGCCCTCCATCCTCTGGGACCTCTCCAGCAGGTCCAGGTCTCTCTCGTGCCGAGTACCCCAGAGCTGGCAGTGCAGGTGAGGTCTCAGCAGAGCAGAGGGGCAGGATCCCCTCTCTCCATCTCTGGCCACGCTGCTCTGGATCCAGCCCAGGCTGCCCTTGGCCTTCTGTGTTGCCAGTGCTCATTGTTGGCTCCTGTCCAGCTTCTTACCCATCAGCACCCCCAAGTCCTTCTCCTCAGGGCTGCTCTCATCATCCCCCAGCCTGGAGTGACAATGGGAATTGTCCCAGTCCAGGTGCAGGACCTTGCACTTGGCCTTGCTGAACCCCATAAGCTTCACCCGAGACCACCTCCAGCCTGTGCCGGTCCCTCTGGATGCCATCTCCTCCCTCTGGCACATCAACTGCACCACTCAGCTTGGTGTCATCTGCAGACTTGCTGAGGGTGCCCTGATCCCAGCATCTGTAGCACTGAGGACACTGAACAGCACTGGTCCCAATACAGACCCCTGAGGGACACCACTTGTCACCATCTCCACCTGGACATGGAGCCATTGGTCACTACCCTCTGGATGAGACCATCCAGGCAGTTCCTTACCCATCAGATCCATCTCCCCAGCTCAGCAGGCTGTTGTGGGGCACTGTGCCAAAGGCACAAGTCCAGCCAGATGAGATCCATGGCCCTTCCCTTGCCCACTGGTGCAGTCACTGCACTGTAGGAAGCCAGGAGGTTGGTCAGGCAGGACCTGCCCTTGGTGAAGCTTTGCTGCTGTCTGCAGCCACCTCCCTGTCCTCCATGGGCCTTAGAGCTTCTAGCAGGATCTGTTTCACGATCTCCCCGGGCACAGAGGTGAGGCTGGCAGGTTGGCAGTGCCCAGGGCTCTCCTCTCCACCTTTTTAACAATGCCTTGGATGTTTCCCTTCTCCCAGTCTCCAGGGACCTCACCTGACTGCCAGGACTGTTCAATGCCATGGAGAGTGGCTTGGCAACTCCATCAGCCAATTCCCTCAGGATTCTGGGATGCATCTCCCCAGCTCCCACAGATTTTGTGTGTGTTCAGGTTCCTCAGGAGGTCATAAACTTTGTCTTCTCTTACAGTGGGAGGGACTTTGTGCCCCTGGTGCCTCCCTTGTGGTCCTTCCCCTGGGGAGGTGTGAGGAGAGAGGCTGCCAGTGAAGACCAAGGCAAAACAGTTGTGAAGAACCTCAACCTTCTCCTCTTCTGTTGCTGCCAGCTCATGCCTGCTCATCACAGGGGCCTTCTGGAGCCCTCCTCTGCTGGTTGATGGACCTGCAGAACCCTTCTTGGTACTCTTCCCTTGCCTGGCTCAGCTGCAGCCATGCCCTGACCTTCCTGACCTCATCCCTACACAACCAGGCAGCATCCTTATGCTCTTCCCAAGATCCCTGTCCCTGCTTCCATTGCCTGGGCAGTTCCCTCTTGCTCTTTACTTTGACCAGCAGGTCCCAACTCAGCCATGCTGGCCTCTTCCCTTCCTTGCCTGATTTCTCCCACCAGGACATGCAGAGCTCTGGCACTCTATGGAAAGTGTCCTTAAGGATCTGCCAGGTCTCTTCTGCTCCCCTGTCCCTGAGGAGCATTTCCCAGGGGTTCTACTGACTGACTCTGTGAAGAGCTGCAAGTTTGCTTTCCTAAACTTCAGTGTCCTGGCTCTGCTCCTTCTCTGCCTCACAGGCCTGAGAGCTCCACCAGTGCCTGAGCACTGCAGCCCAGGCTGCCCCACTCTTGGCATCCCTGATGAGCTCAGCTGCAGTGGTGACTATCAGGTGCAGTGCCACATTCCCTGGGCAGGGCTCCAGGAGGCTCTGCAGGAGTCTCCTCGATGGGCTACAGCTCCACATGAGGCCTTTCCAGCAGATGTCAGGGTGGCTGCAGGCTGTGAGCAGGATGCCTCCTGTAGCCTGTGGGCTCCCCTTGTGACCCCCCCCCACCTTTCCACTTGGCTGCCCTTCAGAGACATCTCCTCACCTTCTGTCCATTCCTTAACCTGGAGGCAACACCTCCCCCACCTTCCTGTCCCCTCTGAGCAGCCTGCAGCCACGGATAGCCACACCCCAGCCATGGACAGCCACACCCCAGCCATGGATAACCACAGCCCAGCCATGGACAGCCACAGCCCAGCCATGGACAGCCACACCCCAGCCATGGATAACCACAGCCCAGCCATGGACAGCCACATCCCAGCCATGGACAGCCACAGCCCAGCCATGGACAGCCACACTCCAGCCATGGATAGCCACACTCCAGCCATGGATAGCCACACCCTGGCCATGGATAGGCACACTCCAGCCATGGATAGGCACACTCCAGCCATAGATAGCCACACTCCAGCCATGAGACTCATCCCACCAGGCTGCAGTGTTGGCTCTCAGGTCACAGCTTTCCAGCAGCATGGTGGCTTCCAGCTCCTCCTGTTTGCTGCCCATGCTGTGCATGTTGGTGCAGAGGCTTCAGCTGGGCTGTCCCCATGTCACCTGCTCAGGGAATGCCCCTTTAGTCCCCTGAGGATGTTTCAGTGTTGGCTTTTACTGCCTCAGGAGTCCCTGGCTTCTCTCTGCCAGACGTTGGCTGTGCCACAGTGTCCCCAACATGCTTAGGACAGCAGGCTGAAGGTCCTTACTGGGATCTTGTCCCTCTAACCCTCGTGTGCCATCCCACAGCTTGCCACACCTGCCCCTTCACACCTGGCTCAAGGCCCTGCTGATCAGCCCCACACTCTCCTGAGCAAAGACCTGCTTCCCCCTTTGAGGAAGGTGACTCCTGTTTGATGCCAGCAAGCCTGGTGCCCCGTAGGGCATCCTTTGTCAGAACCCCCCAAACTGTGGTGGTGACAGCAGGCACAGAACCATAGACTGCATCTGTCTGTGCCTTCCAGTGCCACTGCCCACAGCAGAAGAGAGGGCAAAAGAATCTGTGCCCCAGATTGCCTCAGCAGCTGTGCAGAGCCCTGAAGTCTCTTTTGATAGCCCCTGAACCACAAGCTGCAGCTTCCTCTCTGCCTACCCAGGTGGCTCAGGAATGGACCTGAGGACTGTACCAAGCTAGGAGGTTTCCTGGGGACGGCCCTAAGCCAGGCCCCAGGGAGAGAGCAGACTTGCTGAGGAGGAGCTGCCTCTGTTCCCTCAGAAGGGACTCTCCTGTGACTGTAACCCTCCCTCTCTTCCTTGTGGGGGTGAGATGGGCAGTGGCCTTTCTGCCTGTGAAGACCCCTCTGGTGCAGGTTGCCCTCCATGCCCAACCTCCTGCAGCTGTTTCCCTCAACCAGAGCCTCATACCTGTTGGTTGGAGGTGCCTGGGGGGCAAGAGGGAGGTTTCCTTGCTGCCCTGACCATGAACTTGCCTCCATGCACTCTTCTCATGGATGTTGCTGTCTTTGGCCTGGCAGGGGCAGGGTGCAGGGCCCCTTTGAGGCCGGGCACTTTCTGACAGGTGGTCTCATTTCTGTTTGTAGGAGGGCAGAGCCTGGTTCCACCAGCCTCCTGTTCAGCCTCCCTGATGCTCCTGAGCCTTCCCACCTCCTTTGCCAACTGTGCCTCCAGACTGAGCAGCCCATTCCCCTGGTCACACCACACAGGTGCTGTCCCCTGGCTAGCGGTGCCAGACCACAGTGAAGACCACAGGCACAAACTGATCTTCATCACCTTGCAGGTGGGGCTGCCAGTGTCCCATGGCCTCTCCCACCAGGCACCAGAGCACTTGCACCGGATGCTATGCTGGGCATCTGCAGTGCCAGCAGTGCCAGCAGTGCCAGGGAAAGAAGAAAAAGTATTTGTCAGGCAGAGGACACTTGCCACCAGGTGATGGCAATTGTCAGGTGAGCAAGAGGCAGCTGAGATACTTGACTCTGCCAGAAGGGATGTGTTTGCCCAGCTCCACATGAGAGCTGTGGGAAGTGGAAGAGAGAGCAAAAGTCTGTGGCTGATCTTGCTGAATGGCACAGATGGCAACCCTGGCCCAAAATAGCTCTGCTAGAAGTAGAACACACAGTAAACTGCATTAATGTTAATAATTGCTTTTTATGCCTTGATGAAAGCTGGCAAAGACCTAAAGGATCCTCTACCCAACATAATTAGCAGGGCTCCCCTTGACTGCTCCCCTTTACGCACGATGCTGCCGAGGCTCTTGCGGCTCACGGAATTGAGAAGGATGAGGCTGCCCACTGGTGCCAGGAAAGCAGAGAGCTGGGCCCGCAGAGCAAGCAGCTCAGCTGCCCATGTACCAAGGAGCCTGTGGGCAGTAAAGCAGCACTGAGTTTGGTCTATGAAGGGCATGCCTGTCTGCAGCCTGGCAGCACCCAGTGTCTGTCTGCCCAGAGGATCTTGCAGAGCCACGATCCGAAGGCGAGCAGATCTAAAGTCTTAAAAAAGCCCTCAGCCAGAGCCTTTTTCCAAAGGAAAGGCATATTTTAAGATTTTTTTTTTTTTCCCCAGCAGATACACAATTTCTTAGCTGCTGCAAGGGAAAGGCAGCAGGCAGCTCCTGTGCCCACTGCAAAGGGGATTTTTGCTTACCACAGTGCCAATGACAACTGTCGCTTTGCTGTGTGCAAAGAGCTAGGGGGAAGGGCATACTCAAGCTAGGCCGATGGGCACCATGGCTGGTAACACCTTGCTGTGCTTCTTACAGCCACCTCTGCTCACAGTGAGGGCTGCTTGAGCTGGAGAGCAGTCATTATGCCAAAGAGAAGTGCCCCCGGCAATGGTGCCAGGCAGCACCAGCACCTCGTTTGCAGCAGGCATCTCACTGTCTAACTAAACTGGTTTAGTCCTCTGCCCAGCTACAGCTAAGTCCAACATAGCACCCAGGCTGCTGGCAGAGCCCACACAAAGGGCTGTGACAGTGAGACAGAAGTGGTTTCTAATTGATGCTGTTAATTGGAGACAGGTCTGAAATGCTGTCTAAGCCCCCAGGGGGAGCCGGCAGCAATGCCTGCATCTCTGTCCGGTCTGGGCAGAGCACTCACGGTGCTGCACAGTTCCATCTGCATGACACATATCCCACTTACAGCTCCAAGTGTGCCTTCAGTCTGGATCAGTCACCCTGGTGTACAGGCACAAACCTCTCGGAGCCAGGGGGGCAAAAGGCTGCTGTCCAGGGAGGGGTTTTCATCCCTGCCAGGTCAGGGAGACTCAGTGGGACCGCAGGTTTGTAGCCAAGCGAGCGCTGTCTGTCTGCGGCTAAACAGGGCTGACATTCACCTTCCTGCCAGGCAAGCAGGCAGGATTTGTGCCACCTCACAGCTTCCTGGGCATCTCTGAGTGTGTGACAGAGAGGTAGAAATACAGAAATACAGACATGGCTGCAGGCAGTTAACGCTGGAGCAGGCCACCTGAGCCAGACACTGCTGATGGGTTTGCAGGTGTGGTTTAGGTGCACTAAATGCTGATTGTTCAGAGCACTTGGGCAGGGAGCTGGAAAAAAAGTCCTGCTAAGGCAGGTCTTTGCCAGCCACAGGGACTATGCAAGGCAGCAAACTTCCATAGGGACCAGCTTCTCTCCAGTGTGGTGTAGCTTGGCTTTTCCCTTTTGGCAGAGGGAAGATTTAGACTGGATGTTAGGAGGAAGTTCTTTACAGTGAGAGTGGTGAGGCACTGGCACAGGTTGCCCAGGGAGGTTCTGGAGCACAGAAGCAAAGAATCATTCTGTGCTCCACAACCTCCCTGGAGGTGTTCAAGGCCAGGTTGGATGAGGCCTTGAGTGACCTGTGCTAGTGGGAGGTGGCTTGGAACTAGATGATCATAGACTCCTAGAATGGGAAGGTTGGAAGGGACCTCAAGGATCATCCAGTTCCAACCCCCTGCCATAGGCAGNCCTGCTGCCCACACTGCTCTTGCTGCAGCCCAGCACTCAGTTGCTGTCTGGGCTGCATGAACACTGCAGCCTCATCTTGAGCTTTGCATCACCCCAGACCCCCAGGGCCTGTTCCTCAGGGCTGCTCTCAGCCATTCCCCACCCAGCCTGGAGCTGTGCTTGGCATTGTGCCTACCCAGCTGCAGGACCTTACACTTGGCCTTGTTGAATGCCATGAGGTTGGCCTGGGCACAGCTCTGCAGCCTGCCCAGGTCCCTCTGGATGGATCCCTGCCCTCTAGCAAGTGACTGTGCCACACAGCTTGGTGCCAGCTGCACACTTGCTGAGGCTGCACTGATTCCTCTGTCCATGGCACTGACAAAGATGTCAAACAGCACTGATCCTTGAGGTCCCTTCCAACCTATGATTCTATGATTCCCTCCCCAGGCCAGGACTGAAGCACACAGGCAGGAGCTCAGCAGGGCCAGGGGGATGCATTCACCTGGCAGGTGTGTGCTGCGGTGTCAGAACAGGGCCTGAACCTCTGTGCCCCTAAACTCCTCCCCACTTCCCATACCCCCAGCTAGCACCCCAAAGATCTGGTCCTCGTGTACACGTGTTGCTATTTGTATTCAGTGATTTTTTAAAGCTCAGTGATTCAGACTGACAAATATATTCTGGTTCCCTAATGTGTTTTCTTCACATCTTCGCTCTCTTTTTTCCATAAGAATTATCCTGTTCAGCAGCTCAGAAAAAAACAATCAACAGCTGGAAGGTATTACTGCACTCCAGATTTTTGCCCAGAATCACAATGCACGTTCTTTGGGTTTGGTTTTTTTTCCCCCTCTGAAAAAATGTATCTGGCTCTGTGTTTTTCCCACTGGCACTGGTCTGTGGCTGTGTTCACTGTGATATTCCTGCACCTTTCATGGCTCTGTTGCTGCATTTCTGTGAGGTGCCCCAGGTCAGCCTCCTGTGCTGCTGCCACTTTTGCTCCCACCTTTTTCCTACAGCTGTGCTGTTGTTTAAGAGCCTCTCCACAGAGCACCTCAAAGGCTCTTGCCGTTTATACTGCTGCAAGTGCTAGTGAAGCCCTCTTTAAACACAGCCCTCAGCTGGGAAACATCGGGAGAGGAGAGCCAGGGAGGAGTGGATGTAACTGGAGCAAACGCTGCGGGAGGGATGAGGTGTTCTGGAGCGCCGGGGTGGAAACATTTGACTGCATCACAGGCAGCAGCTGAGGACCAGGTTTTGACTTTTCTGCAAATGTGTGGGCTTTAGCTGTAAGTGCAGACGAATGTCTCTGTGCGGCAGGAGATGAGAAATCTTAGGAACACCGAAAGAATACCAAAACCACTGCGAGGCAATGGAGCTGGTCCTGTCTTCTGTCTTGCTTAGCTTTTGCCTGCTCGCCAGCGAGAGAGGCTGTGCCACTTCTCTCCTACAAATGAGAGCCTTTATTTGGATTACTGTGAAGATGCCAAAGCTCGGCAGGGGGTGGGACGGTGAGCGGCGCTTTGGGACTGGCTGAGGGCGATCAAGCTCCCGGCCCCACCGTGTGCCGATCAGAGCGGGCAGGCTGTGCCCATGCGCTCGTAAATGCAGACACCCAGCCGGGCAGTGGTGGGTTTCTGAGGGTGCCCAAGAAGTGCCATTCCATCCACAGTGGCTGAGCTGGGCAGGTTTGTGTGATGGAGCCAAGTCATTCTGCAGTCGGAAGTGGAAGGGTTAGACATTGGTATCGAAAGGGAGTGTATGAGGAGGGAGCTTTGCTCTCTGGGAGCTGTTTCCAGAGGATGGATAAAAAGTTGTTGGAGTATGCTAGGCAGAATATTTCCTTTTCAATCCACCACTGGCAAGTTTTTGTCCTGGTACTATGAACAGGCTAGATTGTTTCTAGAGGTGGTGTCTGCTGGGGTCCCAGAAAAGGAAGCTTTAAATAAAAGCTGAGATAAACACCTGTCTGGGGTAATTCAAGTGTGTTTAACCTGGCTAATTAGGAGTACAGCCAGCTCCAAGAGAGAGGCTGATGTCTTGCTCCCAAGAGCACCAAGAACTGAAGTTCAGCCTTTTCCAGCCTCTTCTTTAGTCACTCTGTCATGAGGAGAACTAATTAATGCATACAAAGGGACTGAACGAGCAATTCAACAGGACAGGCAGCACTCCACGATCAGCTGCCCCTAAAACAAGGCAAGCACAGGAGTTTCTGGACTTCACAGAGGGGCAGATTTCTCCTGCAAGCTCAGTGTGGATGCAGGCTTTCTGTGGAGGGGAGGTCCTGACACAGAGCACTGCTTCAGCCTGAACCCCGCTTGAATATTCCTGCCCTGTGATTCAAGTCCTGCGGTGGGCTGCAGGGGGAAGGAGAGACAGGGAGATGTGCCCCGCAGAAGGCTCTCTGCTCACCACCAGGGCTTGGCTGCCACAGGGAAGCTTGCCCAGTTCTCGGTGCCCACCAGAGCACAGGATTCTCTGTATGCAAGAAATCATCCTGCAGTTGCCCATTCTCCCCCAATTTTATAGAATAATCAAGCTGCAGAGAATGAAACAAATCCAGATCCAAGCTGCCCTTGTCTCAAACACTGTCAGATGTGCTGCTCTGACCTGCTGCTTGGTTTGTGTGCCAGTCCCTGTGCTGCAGAACCGTTCCCGTTCTTTCTGAGCTGCTCCCGGCCCATTTCCTGTCTGCACCTGAACGGCAGCCCTGGGGGTAAAGGCAGATCCCGGCCGAGGCTGCTTACAGCAGGTCTGCAGCTGCTACAGCAGCCTGTGCAGGCAGAAGGATGGCACTGCCCAGGGGCCTGGAAGGGGAGCTGTGAGGAATGGCAACAGGAGCACAGCAGGCATGCCAGGGCACTGAGTGCCAGATGAAAGCATTTCACACTGCTCAGAAGCAGGGCAGCAGACCTCGTTCAGAAGGGAAGTTGCCAGGAACCTCACCATCATGCTGCTGAACCTGCTTGTTTGGAACCTGAGGAGCAGGTGCTGTGAAACAGGGGCAGAGGATGCCCACTGTGGTGCCACTAGCCCTTTCCAGATGCCCAGGGAAGAGGCCTGGCTTTCACCAATGTGGCAATGCTGATTTTTTTTTTTTTTTTTCAGTGTCACATCACACTCAAGCAAACCAAAGTACTGCAAAGCCTTGGAGACAGGAGTTGTGATCGCTGTGAAAGCCTTCCAGAACTTGGGCCCACCCGGTAGGAAAGGTCTGCCCTGCCCTGGCACTTGTCACCTGAGTAACAAAGGGCACTCCTCCTCTTCTCTTAAAGAGTGAGTAACAGGAGAAAGACATTAAGTGAAGACAAGGTGGGGAAAGGGCTGGCCTGAGAAGCACAATAGATGTGCTGGCTTCTTACTAATCTCTCAGGAAGTGATTAGCTCAGTTTGCAGCTGGGTTAAGGCAGCACTCACACAGCGGTAGGGCTGCAGCCAAAGCCAGCACTTAGGAGGGATTATTCCCACGGTATGATAGGGAGCAGTCAATTGCTGAGAAGGCCTCTTCAGCTCTGCATTGCTGCAATTACTCCCAATTACTGTCACTCACTCCTGGAAGGGCTTTGGTGCCACCGTTTGCTCTGGCAGCCTCTCTCTGCAGGGCACACCACAGCAGTGCCCGGGCAGTGCTGCCAGCCCCAGCACACTGCTTCCCGGGCTGGTGAGGGACAGGGCCTAGGCAGGCCACTGGGCAGGTGTGCACAGGTGGGGATGGGCAGAGGAGCTGGTTCTGGCTCCTCTCACCACTGTCACTTGCTCTTTTCTCTGCCCTGCCCCCGATGATGGTTCTGTCCTTTTGCAGGGTGGACCCACACCAGGGTCGAGTGCAGGAATCACCCTGGGAGAGCAGTAGCTGGCACCAGAGCCTCTGTGCCCTGTGCCTTTGCTTCATCTTGGCCAGCTGTCAATTGCCTGCCCTGGTCAAGCCTCTCTTTGTAAGGAGATGCCAGCTCTGTAGCAGCTCCCTTGGCCCAGGCTGGGCACCCCCAGTCTGCCTGTGGCTTCTTCCTGTCATGGCTTTTTCCTCCCCTTCCCCTGCTGCTGTTCTGAGTGGCTCCTGTTATAGCCCAGCTGATTTCAAGACCATCCAAGGACCTCTTGTTACAGCCCAGATGATTCAAGACCGTCTGAGGAGCTCCTGTTATAGCCTAGCTGATATCAAGACCATCCAAGGACCTCTTGTTACAGCCCATCTGATTTCCAGACCATCTGAGGAGCTCCTGTTATAGCCCAGCTGATTTCAAGACCATCAAAACTATTGAGCCTGATCCTGTTACCATGTTGGATCTCTTCCAGCCTGAGAAAGGAGCTGCTAGAGAACCCAGCCCAGCTTTCCTCTGCCATCCTTCAACTCATCTCCCAGAAGCCTGGAGCTCACAGGGGCCTGAAGCCTTTTCTGCTTTGCAGCATGCCATGACTGGCTTCTGCTGCTGTGTCCTGCCCACTGAGCCAAGGCCAGACACCTGTGCCCTGGTGATGGCAACAGCTGGCTGCCCACCAGCCTGTGCCACTCTCCTGTTGCAGCAGAGGCTCACCTGCTCTCCAAGAGTTGCAGTCAACAGCTCAGTGCCCAGATGGAGGCCAGTGACAAGTGGTGTCCCTCAGGGATCAGTACTGGAACCAGTGCTGATTAGCATCTTTGTCAGTGACATCTTTGTGGGCAGTGGGATCGAGGTACCCTCAGAAAGTCTGTGGATGGCACCAAACTGTGTGGCCTGGTTGACACACTGGAGGGAAGGGATCCATCCCGAGGGACTTGGACAGGCTAGAGAGGTGGCACCAAGCCAACCTCATGGAGTTCAATGAGGCCAAGTGCAAGGTCCTGCACCTGCTTAGGGGCAATCCCAAGCACAGATCCAGGCTGGGTGAGAAGCAGATGGTGCAGGACCTGGTGGTGCTGGTTGATGAAGTGCTTGACATGAGCCAGTAATGTGTGCTGGCAGCACAGAGAGCCAACCACGTCCTGGGCTGCAGCAAGAGCAGCGTGGCCAGCAGGGCAAGGGAGGGGACTCTGCCACTCTCCTCTGCTCTGCTGAGACCCCACCTGGAGTGCTGTGTCCAGACCTGGTGCCCCCAGCACAAGAAGGACATGGATCTGTTGGAGAGGCTCCAGATGTGGTCACAAAGATAATGAGAGGGCTGGAGATCCTCCCCTGTGGGGACAGGCTGGGAGAGCTGGGGCTGCTCTTGTTTTTAGAGCAGCCTCCCAGTACCTAAAGGGGGCTACAGGAAAGCTGGAGAGGGACTGTTTATAAGGGCCTGTGGTGATAGGATGAGGGGCAATGATTTGAAACCAGAGCAGGGTAGATTTAGACTGGACATTAGGAAGGAGTTCCTTACTCTGAGGGTGGTGAGGCACTGGTACAAGTTGCCCAGAGAAATTGTGGACAGGAAGGATTTAGGACTAGGCTGGATGAGGTCTTTAGCAACCTGGGCCAGTGGGAGGTGTCCCTGCCCATGTCATGAGGGTCAGAACTGGATGATCTTTAAGGTCCTTTCCAGCTCAAACCATTCTGTGATTCTGTGATCCTGTCCCCATCTGCCAGGGATGAGTGGTAACATCCAGCATGCACCAGAGACACCCAAGGGCTTGCACTGCCTTGGCTGGACAAAGCATCTCAGCAACTAGGAGTAGTTAACTGCACCATGGAAGCACAGACAGTCACTGTGGGCAGGCAGTTGACTTTTCCTGCTGTCACTGCATCCTACCACAGAGTAGTTTCACTGGCAGAGCCCTCTAAGGGCCTCAACTCCAGTCAGTGACCTAACACCAGCCTTGGCCACAGAACCTTGGTCCCGGGTGCCATGGCCACAGGTTTCTTGAATGCCTCCAGGCATGGGGACTCCACCACCTCCCTGGCAGCCTGTGCCAATCCCTGACCACTCTTGCAGCAAAGAAATTGTTCCTACTCGCCAGGCTAGCCCTCCCCTGGAGCAATACCTGCTGTATCACGACTGCAGCTGTTGGAAAGAAAAGAGCACTCACTCCTGCCTCCACTTCTTGTCTTTTCCTTTGAAAGTCAGACCCTCATTCCCTAGACATCCTCCTTTGGTTTTGGGAAGAGCTGGGCATGGCTGGAACAGAAGCAGCCTGGCTCAGCTCTTCCCAAAAGCAGACTCCAACAAGACCCTCTTGCTAACAATACTCCAGCAAGCCCCCAGCACTGCCCATGCTGGGGGCTTTGGCTGCACTCACCAAGGTGGCTGCTGTGCTGTGAGGTGCTGAGGTGACTTTCCCAGGTGCTCCTGCCTGTGGTGATTGATTTGCTTTTCGATGGTCAGATGCTGCAACCTGGTTCTTGAGCTTTGTCCAGACAGCAGAGGGAGTCCTATGGTTCTGCCAGTGTTGGTCTGCAGCACACTCAGCAAATGCAGCCCAATCCATGCTGCCTCCAGACCTGTCCGCTCTGAGGCAATGACAGAAACGGCTGCTCGGCCACATGGGGTGGAGGGGACAAGCACAAAGAAAGGTAGAGTCAGAGGCTGACACAGAGCCAACAGTCTGACTCGGTGCAGGGACCCACTGACCTGTCCTTAGGGCCTAGGAATGGCACCCTCCTGCTGGGCACATTGATTACTTCCCTACTGAGCTGCTGTCTCCTGCCAGTGAAACCACTGTCAGCCCAGCTGGGCTAATGCCAACCTCACAAACTTCTGTTCAAGAAGGATGATATCCCTTTGGATCCTGGACAATTCCTGGATGCTCCTTGGGACTGAAGTCAAATCTCCTGTCAATCCTGGCAGGGTGCTGAACTTGGCCAGCCCTCCAGTCCTCCTGCCCCAGGGCTGAGCAGCAGCTCTCACCAGTGCCATTCCCTGGGTCTCCTGACCTGCCACCTTTGGTAGTCCACTGTGATTTGCACCACTGAAGTCTCAGAGGGAGCACCAAGGCTTAGCTCATCTTCATCTTCTTGGTTGGGCCTGTGTGGCTCAGTGCAGGGGGTGGCTGAGGGGCAATGCAGAATGCCACCCCTCCCCCGCCTTGTAATGACAAGGACTAGGGGCAATGGGTTTAAACTGGCAGAGGAGAGATTTAGACTAGATGTTAGGAGGAAGTTGTTTGCAGTGAGGGTGGTGAGACACTGGCACAGGTTGCCCAGGAAGGTTGTGGCTGCTCCCTCCCTGGAGGTGTTCAAGGCCAGGTTGGACGAGGTCTTGAGTGACCTGTGCTAGTGGGAGGTGTCCCTGCCTATGGCAGGGGGTTGGAACTAGATGATCCTTGAGGTCTCTTCCAACCTTACTATTCTATTATTCTATGATTCTTAACTCCTTCTGACCCCTACTCAGAATGAAGTCCTTCTCCCTCTACCCCAAACAGCCCTTACAACCCAGTCAGCTTTTCCCTCCCCCTAACACCCTCTCCTCGCAGTGTTATCAACCCCACCCTTGCTTTCCTCAGGGTCTTCTGGTCACCTTTCTGCCTTGCAAGGTCTCAGGCTGTTGTGTGAAGCTGGGAGAGGCAGGTTGGGGCTTTTGGGGGTGCTCAGTTTGCAGCGACCTCTCCTTGCTGGGGAGCTTTGCCTGCAGTCATCTGCATATAGCACTGCACGTCAGAGCCGAAAGACAAACGGTGGCAGCACTACGGTGGCAGCACATCCTCTGAGCAGCTGAGAGGGCTGAATTCATCAGCCACTTTTAACAAGAGGCACTCCAACACTGGCTGCTGCTTATAAATAATAGCAGGGCGTTAAACACACAGCTTCAGTGCTACAGAGCCTGCTCTCGCCTGGAGATCACAAAGTACCAATCAATGAGCTTACAGCAAGCTTCTGTTGCAGTCCTTAAAGAGTCAACTGGCTCCATAAAAACGTCTGCTTTCTAATGAAGATATCATTAATTGGATCGAGTTGGCCACGTTTAAGTGCCCTGGCATACTGTGATTGCTGGGCAGTGCTAGAGGTGATTGATTTTATGGAGCGGGCTGTAGATAAAGGCAATGATTCATTTGGCTGGGGGTGGGAGAGCAGAGAACTTCCCTGCAGCTGTGCAGCCTCTCCTTGATTCGGTGTAACCTCACCAGAGGCTCTGGCTGGCAAGCTCTGCTAGGTGGCCTGGCTGCCTCTGCTGTGTGATTGACCCCAAAGAAACTCCCTTTTCCTCCCAGGCCCATGGGAGTCCTTTCCTTTGAAGGGCTTTGGAGAGTGTTATGAAATTATACAAAATTAATAATTTATATTAATTTTGATGTCCAGGCAGAGATTGTTAATAACTATGAAAACTGTTTATTGCATTAAATCTCACCAGAAAACTTAGTTACAAGGTTGGAAATGCAGGGTTTGGAAATTTATACACACAGGGAACAGGCAAAACTGTGACACTTTAAAGGTACCCAGCATAAGCAAACATTTTTTATGGAAGAGAAGGTTTGTGTGGTCACTTATACTGCTTGTGGTTAGTTATCCTGCTTAGCCACCGGATGGATGCAGGAAGCTCCTTTCTGCTCATGGCAGAAGGCAATTAGTGATTACAAGAGGCTTGAAGTATTTACTCACACAATATTATGGGACAGTACCCAAAGCACATGGGGGGGCTGCTGCCAGGCCGAAAGCTGCTAGAGGCTTTGGAGCTTCCCCAGGCTCCTGGGTGCTGGAGAAAGGAGGCAGACATCTCTGACCTGGTCCTGGCTCTCTTGGCAGCAGGCTCTCAGGTGCAGGCGGGATGCAATGCCATGTGCAGTCCCAGCACGGTGTCACACTGGCTGTGCAGGCCGAACGCGTGGAGGCATCAGAGCCTGATCCTGCTCGCTGAGGTCCCACCCAGCTCAGGATATAAGGTAGCAGGAGCACGGATACAATGGCAGAGCACCAGACAGCAGCAGAGCATCCATGGAATAGCAGAGCACACATATAACAGCAGAGCACATATATAATAACAGCACATATATAACAGCAGAGCACATATATAACAGAAAGCACATATATAATAACAGNAGCAGAGCACATGTATAAGAGCAGAGCACATGTATAACAGCAGAGCACACATATAACAGCAGAGCACATATATAACAGTAGAGCACACGTGTAACAGCAGAGCACACATATAACAGCAGAGCACATATATAACAGCAGAGCATACGTATAACAGCAGAGCACATATATAACAGCAGAGCACATATATAACAGCAAAGCACATATATAACAGCAGAGCACATATATAACAGCAGAGCACACGTATAACAGCAGAGCACACATATAACAGCAGAGCACACGTATAACAGCAGAGCACACGTATAACAGCAGAGCACAGTTGTGCTCCCTGCCAATCCCTTTATATCCATTCAGCCCAAGACTAATGTGCCTTTGGACATGGATTAGCCAATCAGGATGGCACTTTGCCAAGCCTGACCATACCAGCTGCAGCCAGGGCTTTTGTCCGCTTTCCCGTGCCTCCCCCTCCCCAGCACAGGAAGGGTGCAGGGGAGCATCCTGGGCAAGCCAGGACATGTACAAGCCCACCTTGGCCTGTTTAGGCCTAGCATGACAGAGATGTCTCAGGTCTCTGGTGCAGAGCGGGGTGAGTGCTGTGTCCTCGCTGCCAAAGGAAATAGTTGCTAACTCTTAGTCCATGACTCTCTGAGAAGCTCTCTGCTGCAGCTTTATTGCCCAGGTCCAGCCTGTGGGCCCACTTCTAGCTCAGTGCTTCCTCCAGGGAGGGAGAAGTTGCCTTCAGGCCCCCAGAGCACAGCTCTGTGTGTCCCTAGGACCCGCTGCCCCTCCTGCTCTGACCCAACACCCCCTAGCCCTGAGGCAGCTGGAGGGCACAGCCTCCTCACAATGTGTCTGTGCTGCAGACCCTCACAGCCTCCTCACAATGCCTCTACTCGGGACTCTCACAGCCTCCTGGCAATGTGTCTGTGCTCGGGACCCTCACAGGTTCCTCACAATGTGTCTGTGCTCGGGACCCTCACAGGCTCCTCACAATGTGTCTGTGCTCGGGTCCCTCACAGGCTCCTCACAGTGTGTCTGTGCTGGGGACCCTCACAGGCTCCTCGCAATGTGTCTCTGCTCGGGACCCTTACAGGCTCCTCACAATGTGTCTGTGCTGGGGACCCTCACAGGCTCCTCACAATGTGTCTGTGCTCGGGACCCTCACAGGCTCCTCACGATGTGTCTGTGCTGGGGACCCTCACAGACTCCTCACAATGTGTCTGTGCTCGGGACCCTCACAGGTCCTCACAATATGTCTGTGCTGGGGACCCTTACAGACTCCTCACAATGTGCCTGTGCTGGGGACCCTCGCAGCCTCCTCACGATGTGTCTGTGCTGGGTACCCTCACAGGTCCTCACAATGTGTCTGTGCTGGGGACCCTCACAGGCTCCTCACAACCTGTCTGTACTCGGGACCCTTACAGGCTCCTCACGATGTGTCTGTGCTCGGGACCCTCACAGGCTCCTCACAATGCCTCTGCTGGGGACCCTCACAGACTCCTCACAATGTGTCTGTGCTGGGGACCCTCGCAGCCTCCTCACGATGTGTCTGTGCTGGGGACCCTCACAGCCTCCTCACAATGTGTCTGTGCTGGAGACCCTCACAGCCTCCTCACAATGCCTCTGCTGGGGACCCTCACAGGCTCCTCACAACGTGTCTGTGCTCGGGACCCTCAGAGGCTCCTCGGAATGCCTCTGCTCGGTACCCAGCCCAGGAGCTGCTTTCCCCGCGCCTCTGGGGCTGTCTTTACCCTGCCTGCCCCAGCACTTGTGCCGCTTGGCTGCCCGCAGTTACTTGGATTGCTAACTGGAGGAGTTGATGTAAAAGCAAAGCGAGGGGAAATCCCCCAGCAACCCCCGGGACCAGCCTGCCCAGCCCGGGCCGATCCGCGCTGTTCGCAGCCGGCCCGGCCCGCGTTACGCAGGCGCAGGGCAGGGGTCCCGGGCCGGGTGCCGCCGCGCTCTGCTGCGTCCCTGCCTGGCCGCTCCGCGGTACTGCCCCCGCTGCTGGCCGCGGCCGCGCACTGCACCGCCCCCTGCGCGGGCACCGCTCAGCGGCACAGAGCGGCCGGCGGCGCAGGTCCGAGCGCGCAGCGTCCGCACCGACCTGAGTGGAAACCAAGCTGGTCTGGGGTTGCTCTCAGAAGGCTGCTCTGCAGGGTGTGTAATGCCTCTCTGGGCGCCCCGGCAGAGCAGAGCTCTCCCTGGAGCCCGGCTCCGAGGGGCAGTGCCAGGCTCGGCAGCAGCTCTCTCCGCGTCACCGCCGCGATTTACAGCCTGAGCCACACGGCTGGAGGGCGAACAGCACCCAGCGCTGAGCTGAAATCTGCTCTCCCACCAGCCTGAGCCACCCACACGCCAGCACATGTCCCTCGCCTTGTGGCACTGCCCTTCCTGAGGCGAGCCCTTTGGCTCTGCTGCCCTGCGGCTGCTCCTCGGCAAGGCGAGCCCAAACCCCCTCCCGAGCAGCAGGGACGTCAGTAAAACCCTGCCGCGGTGCCCGGCCTGGGGGTCTCCGCCGCTCGGCTGGGGACCAGCTGTGCGCTCGGGGCTGCCGGCAGCGATGGAGCGGGGCAGAGCGGGCAGAGCAGCTGTCGTCAGCAGCAAGGGAGCTGAGGAGCCAAGGCTGGCAAAGCCTCTGCCCGGGGCTTTGCCCGTGGTTGCACCCTGTCGCTAAAGCTGCCTTTGAACACGTCTATCACGCTACAGCTACTGTGCTCCTTGATCTAAACACAGGGTTTAAATTCTGCCGTGGAGCTCCATTGCGAGAATGCCAATCCAAAGGGCTTTTGTCCAGTAAGGAAACCTGCTGGCAAGCTTTACTTCAGCTGCTGCTCCGGAGGGACGAGGGGCAGTGGTGCCTGCCTGCTGCACTCACAGGTGAGTGGGGAGGGGAGGCAGGAGCTCAGCTGTGCCAAAGGCTTTGGTGGCAGTGCTGGATGGAAACCAACCACAGTTACTTATAAATCACTGCTTTACAGGCAGATTGCTTCTCTTCAGATCAGAGGAAATAAAGTACCCAGGAGGAGAAGAGGTGGTCAAGGTTTCATCCCCAAACAACTGCCAGCCTCGGTGCCAGCGCGAGGCCACAAACACAGGGCAGGAATCCGGGAGTATAGGAGATGTGTCACTGCAAAAAAGGAGTGGGAGGAAAGTAAAGCAAGCTGACAGCTCACATCCTGTGCCATAATCCTGGAAATTGTTAATATTTACAAAATTAACAACTAATATAGCTGATGACAATCTCACTCCTCCTGGTTGTCATGAGAATATTAACAGTTCCCACCAGCTCCAAACTGGCACTGGTACCCGTCTGTGGAGCGCCTGCTGCTCAGCACACGGTGGCATGGCACAGGCTCACCCGCACAGCTCTCATGCCAGCACCAAGCCGTGAGCCAGCGTGGAGCACCCAAGCACCTAGGAGGGAGCATGGAGCCTGGCAGAGCAGGAGGAGAGCTTCTGCTTCTTCCTGTGCCCTTCGGGAGCCCAGCACCCAGCCCTGAGCACTGGAGCTTGGTAAGAAGAGCTCGGAGGAGGATGGGCAGGATACAGAGCGCTGGAGGAAGGAGAGGTGAGGGCCATGCTAGCTCAGATTGTACCTCCAAAGGAGCTGCTATGCCCGTGCTGCTGGTGTGATTTGGCAGCTCTAAGGCTGGCACCTAACTGATGTGCAGATGCTGCAGTTCCATTTCCTTAACAGGAATGACCTGGCTAAAAGCAAAACAAAGACGCTTGGACACCAGTGACTGTGGGAAACCCATTGCCAGACCAACAATCAGAAGAAGGTGTCGTGGCCCACCGTTTTAAAACAAAGCATTAGCAACAGTCCCCATGCTCTCAGAGCTGAGCTCTGTGTGGTTGTGATGCTTTTGTTTTGTTTTGAACTGTTACCTGCCCATCAGGAGGGCTGCAGGAGGCAGCACAGGGTTAACAAGCACAAGAAAACTGTGGATGGTGCCTGCACATCTGAGATTTCTGGCTTCACTTTGCCCTATCTTTAGCAAGGAGCATCAATTCCCCAGGCCCCTCTTTGCACAGGCACAGGCACAGCACAGCAGCCCTACAGTCATTTTGAAGTTCTGTCAGGGTGCACTGTATGCAAAAAAAATCTTAAACTTCTTCCAGTTCACCGTATGCAAGATCAGAACAATTACCTGCACTGCTGTTTTAAAACAGCTCCCAGGTGCTGTAAAGCTGCAAAAGGCAAATTCCCTTCTCACAGGAATAATTTTTTTCCCCTTGACGTGGCATGTTGTTGGCTGCGTGAGAGCCTGGCCCAAAGAGGCATAAAAAGTCCTCCTCAAGGCACTCCCAGATCAGGGCTCTCACTGCCAACCACACCGGTGGAACAGCACTGACAGGAGCAAGGAGCTGCCTCACTCCAGGTGGCACAACACAATTGCTCACCTCAGGGCAGCACCCAAGGGCTCACTGGAAGGGGCCTCAGTTTGACAGGTCCTCTGGAGAAATGACCATAGGGACCATCAGAGGGACCACCACAAGCTGCTGGTGGTCATTAATCACCAGCTCATTAACCAGTTCACTGCAGGTCCTTGCCTCGCAGCACAGTGGGGTTAAGCAAGTGTGACCCAGTAAAATGGAACAAGCTGGGTTTAAACATTAGAAGAGCAATGACTCTGGAGAAGAGACACCTCAAACCACCCAGCATTAGAAGCGCTGTGCAGCAGCTGGTACCTCTTCAAAAGCCCTGCTGCATTAGCTGGGTACATCCCCCTTGGTCTGCTTCCTGCCTGCTCTCTTTCATCCTGCCCCGAGCCCCTCAAGAGCTCTCCTTTCCCCCCACTTTGTTTTCTGTTTGTAAAGCTTTAGACATTTGAGTTTTTCATCTTCTCAGATCACAATCTTGGCTTTTTTCATCTTTCTTTTCAAGAAACTTCCTTTTCCCCCAACTTCAGTGCAATATTTCCACCTTTAGGATTTCTTTTATCCCTCTCATCTTCAAGCCTTTCACTTGCTCTTCCCCAGACCCTTCATATTCTTGCTTTTGCCTGTCACAGCTGTGCTTCGTCCTTCACGGGGGAAGAAGTGGGCAGGTGGGGTGGATTTCTTTGCTGTGAACACCCAGGGATGCTCCACTCAGTGCTCTGAAAGCCTGCAGAGGACAGCTTGCAGGAGTCCTTCAGCACTCCCGGCATTTGCAGCAGCAGTTAATGGCAGGCTGACTAATGCCTGAGAACCAGCAGCTTATTTTAAAGCGGTGCTGTAGCTTCCCACCATCATCAGGCCTGCCTCAACCAGCTCTCATCTTCACGAGAGACTCCACTGCATGCTTTGAAACCCTTGCTGCCATCCTGGAGCAACTGCTCTCTTCCTAACCCCCAAGGCACAGAGCAGGTGACAGATGCAGTCTCAGGCACCACACAGGTGCCCTTAGCTCTGGCTGGATTGCTGTTCAAGGCTCCCAGAAAACCAAGTCCAGCTGTACCCAGGGAGATTTCAGAAGAGTGGCAAATCCACCTTAGCTGGAAGTGAGCACACCTAGAACAGGAGGGGCTGCAGACACCTGCCAGGAGAGCAGCAGCTCAGCCCTGTGGGCACTGCCACCCCTGAGGGCTGGGACAGCATTCAGTGCCAGGAAAGGACACTGGGGGATCTCGAGCCCCTTCACTCCTTCCTAGTAGCTGTGCCCTTGCCATTTATTTTTGCTCCAAAAGGAATTTGCAATGGTAGTTTTGGGATCTTCTGACATTTCAGTGACATTTCTTCTGGGCTGTTGTTCAGCAGAATGATTGTTGTCACTGGGTACCCTCACGTGTTAGTGCCAACACCAGATTTAATTGTGCACATTCCAGCCAGGGGCCAGCTTCTGCTGTGAATTCTCAACATGCACCCACCCTAGAGCCTCCATGGGCCACTTCCAGTTGGACCTGTTCCCTTAGACTTCTGAGGGCTGGAGAATCCTCTGCAGAGCTTGCAGCAGACAGAATTAACTGTTCCTGACAAGTCTACCATTTTTACTGTTTCCCATCTGCCTGCCACAACTGCCTTATTCTACTGAATTACCCAAGACCACTGAAAATGTGTCTGAAGCTTGATGCCAACTTCCTCACCCTGCTTGCCAATTCCAAAAATCTGTTGCAAAATACATGTCAATACAGTTATTCCCAGACTAAGGCCACCAAGTGCCACTTAAATGCTGGGATAATGCTACCTGCAGTCAAGAGGCTGCTGCTGCTGCTGCTAAGGGAGCCTTCAGGCACAAAGTGGCCTTTGTAGGCAATGTTGTTTGTCGTGTGAGATACTGAATCCCTTCTCCTCCCCCACTGGGAGGGGAGAGCAGGGCTGCTCTGCCAGTCTGGGCTTGCTTGCTGGCTGGCTGGTAGCTGAACCTCAGGAATGGGTTACTCAGGTATGAAATTCATGGCATCAGAAATCCTTGAGTCTCCTGGTTAGCTTTTGCTCTGCTGAGACTAAAGCTGCTTGGAAACCACTGTCTGCAGAGTTTAGCTTTTTCTTCCCCACTGGTAAGACCTGAAGCTGTTAACCAATTTGCACTTTCTGAGCTTGGTTGTAGTGCTGGCTTTGTACAGATAAATATAGAACCTGTGGCATTTTCAAAAGCCATTTGGAACAACTCTTCAATACAAGCACTTTCAGCACAGATTAAATAGATTATTTGGGTTTCTGCCTAAAAAAAAAAAAAAATCACAAAATTGGCAGAAATGTAATTTTCTTCAAATGAGGAAGTTCTCTTTCCCTAAATTAAGGCTGGCAATTGGCAGCTCTTTACAAAGAGTTTTTTTTTTTTTCCTTTTCTCTCTCTCTCTCTACTCCTGGATTTCAAAATAACACTGGAGGCAAAAAAGCAGGACCCAAGAATGTAAACATGAAATGGGAACTGGGGTTTTTCACTCCTTGACCAGAATACTTTAACTAACTTGTACCAGATAAAACACTCTAACATCCCTGCATGAGAAATGAACACATTGCAGAGAAGGGGACACAAACATCCCTCAAGGAATTTGCTACTCAGAAGTCCTGCTGAAGGAAGAGAAACACAAGAGAATCATAGAATGGGAAGGTTGGAAGGGACCTCAAGAATCATCTAGTTCCAACCCCCTGCCATAGGCAGGGACACCTCCCATTAGTACAGGTCACTCAAGGCCTCATCCAACCTGGTGATGAACACCTTCAGGGAGGTTGTGGAGCACAGAAGCACCCAACATGATCAAAGATCCCATTCTGAGCTTCTGTGCTCCACAACCTCCATGGGCAACCTGTGCCAGTGTCTCACCACCCTCACTGCAAACAACTTCCTCCTAACATCCACTTTCAATCTCCCCTCTGACACTTCAAACCCATTGCCCCTTGTCCTGGCATTACAAGACCTTGTCAATAGTCCCTCCCCAGCCTTCCTGTAGCCCCCTTCAGATCCTGGAAGGCTACTCTAAGGTCTCCTGGAAGCCTTCTCTTCTCCAGGCTGCAGAGCCCCAACTCTCTCAGCCTGTCCTCACAGCAGAGCTGCTGCAGCCCTCTCAGCATCTTGGTGGCCTCCTCTGCACTGGCTCCAACACTTCCATGTCCTTCCTGTGCTGGGGGCTCCAGAACTGCACACAGGACTACAGATACAAAGGAATATTTTTATTAAAAGCAATTGGAACATTGTATGAAATTTAATTGTGTATAATCGAGGTCCCAAATCCCTGGTATTAACAGGATATTAACAGTGATGCAGGTGAGGAGAGGACATGGATGCACATATAAACAGAAAAGAGGCAATGCTGGGCAGTGATGTGTGCACAGCAGTGTGCCCCCGGCGCGGACAGTGTGCGAGTGGCACTCTGTGGGCAGGCTCTTGGAAGGCAGTGTAGAGAGGCAGCTGCTTCAGGCATGCTCTCTGCTTGCTCGGGAGGCACAGGAGATGCGTAGGAACGTTGCAGGCACATGCAAGAGCAACACAAAGGATACCAAAGCAGAGGCAGGAGCCAGGCACTTATTTGTTCTTGGCCGCCAGAGGCTTGCGGCTGATCTTCTTGGACTTGTCGTTGTTCTTCTTGGGCGGCTCCGGGTTGGCCTGCATGTGTCTGCCGTAGAGGCTGCAAGGGAAGGAGAGGCTCTGTGAGACAAGCCCTGAGCACAGCCTGCAGCAGCCCTGCAGCCTTCGCGGCAGTGCACCCGGATACTGCAACGCAAAGAGGAGGTCACTGCAGCTGCTTTGGCCCCACACTGACTCGGGTCTCACGCTGCAGTCCACAGCAGCAGCTCTGTGGCGGCTCCCCAGGACGGTGGCACTGGGCAGAGCAGCCTTGGGGCAGCGAAGGGGCAACCAGTTCTGCCTTCAGGAATTGGCAACCTTTACTCTGGACTTAGGGCATTAAGGCTTGGAAGGCTGCAGGGATGTGTATGCGAGGTGACAGTGACAAAAATTGGGTTGAACTGGAGAGATGGAGTGGCCACTTAGAGCAAAGTGAGCATCATCTCTAACCAGAAAACCCCAGGGCCTGCTAATGTGACAGAGAGCGATGGTGTCACAGCCGCCTCTGCTCGCACCTGATTGATGGTCCTGGGACAGCTACCAACACATCAATGCCACATTAGTAAGTACCACTGATTAAATGCTGACAAAGTATCCTACAATTAAGATGGGTAGTGCTCACAGCAAAGCCAAACAGACTACATGGCTGAGAGGCTCTTGCTAAATATCACACAGTAATTAATAGATATTTTTTGAGTAATCCTGATTAAACTGGATTAAAACCTCACCAAAAATAAACAGAGCTCAAACTTAACTTCCCTTACTGCCAGCAAGTGCTTCCGGAGAGGCACTCTGCGGGGGTGGCACAGTACCTAGAAGGGAACAGCTCATGCAGCTCCATAAACACTGCCAATGTTGACACTGACACTGAAATCCCCCTGGAGGCTGTGTCCCTGCCAGCACTTCGGCACAGACCTGGTCAGTGTCCACCCCAACCCCATCCTAGGCTGTTGCCAGTCAAGCTGGATGCTGACTTCCACCACCTGACAGGAACTCAGCTGCTGCAGAAGGTAATGGCACCAGTTCCCACAAGCCTGCCTCCTGTCTCCACGCTTTGGTGGACTTTGGCCCCAACGGGGCTTCGGGTCAAGAGACTCTGAGTCTTCATGAACTGCCTTTTGGTGTGTCAAGGTCCGGATGGGCAGCTGGCAGCACTGTGCCACAGCAGCCAAGTTCTCCATTCTCAGGTGTCTGGGTTACACAGAGGCTCCCAGGTGTCCCAGCAAGCTGCTCTAGTCTGCCCCAGGCCCCTCGCACGTTGCGCCCCACTGCAGACCACAGCTGGCACATCTGCCCTGCCCTGGCTGCAAAAAGGACCAGGTGCAGCTTTGGGACAGGCTGCTCAGGGAAGTGTGGAGGCATCACCTCTTGAGGTGTTCAAGAGATGTGTGGACTTGGAACTTGAGGATGCAGTTTAATGGCTGTGGGGTGCTGGGTTGATGCACTCAATGATCTCAGAGGGCTTTGCCATCCTTAGTCCTTGGTCACGTTGGGGCAGTGACTCGTGGCATGTTGTTGCTTAACCAGACAGCAGGACCTGACACACAGTTCTGCAGCGGGTAGCACCCTCAGCAGGTATGATGGAGATAAGGTGACTCTATATTTACTCTTTTCTATGCAGGCTGAAACTAATTTGAGCTGGGGATGGGTCCTCCTTCCTCTGCAGGGGCTGTCAGACCACACAGTCAGCTGTAGGCAAGAGACACAGAGCAAGGATCCAAAGAGAGCTACTCTTGAGTTCCTGTGCAGTAAGGCATGGCTGTGGGGGTGACTGAGGTCAGACACAGAGATGCTAGCTAAGACATGCAGTGCTCTACAGCTTCCTGAGGAGCAGAAGAGCAGAGGGAGATGCTGATCTCTTTTCTAGGGAATCCAGAGATAGGACATGTGGGAATGGTTCAGAGCTGTGCCAGGAGAAGTTTAGACTGAAGGGCAGAAGTGTTTCTTTACCAAGAGGATTGTCAAATCCCAGAACAGGCTTCCTGAAGGGGTGGTCAATGCCCCAAGCCTGGCATTTGGACAATGCCCTTAGCAACTTGGTTGGCTCTGGATGGGGCAGGCAGTGGGACTAGATGAAAGCTGTAGGTCCCTTCCAACTGGAACCACTCTATTCTACTATCAGCAGTTAAAAATTACCACCTACTCCAAGCTTTACTTTGCAGTATCTAGACGATACTTGGAGGCTGAGGTTCCTGGATTTCAGGATGGGCTCAGAGCTCCCAGCAGGGTAGGTAGAGCAGCAGAACTTGCTCTCACCTCTGCAGCAGCTGTGCTTTTACATCATGCTGCTAAGCAGGCTCCTGTCAAGGTGCACAGTACCCACACCCAGCCTTGCTCAAGGGAAATACAGCTGTAAACTATGACATTACTTCACCTTGCTGAAATGTTGTGTGTGCCATCAAGAAGGGACTGGGAGCCCTTTGCTGATGAACACAGAGAGCCTTGACTCTCTGGGAGCACTGCATGGTCACAAGGAGGTACAACACACAGGGAGTTCTTGTTAGGAGCTGCAGCCCAGCAGCACAAGACTGTGTCCCAGCCAAGTACCCAGCCTGGTACCAGTCAAACAGCCACCCCAAGTAACTGTCCTCTTCTGGAAGGTTTTGGTGAGTTGAAGGGGGAAGGTTGGATGTTAGCAACATGATCTTTACTATGAGCGTGGTGGAACAGGCTGCCCAGGCAGGTGGTTGGGGCCCATCCCTGGAGATATTGCAGGTGAGGCTGGAGAGGGCTCTGGGCAACCTGCTCTAGTGGAGGATGTACCTGCTGAGTGCAGGGGGTTGGGCTGGGTGAGCTTTGGAAGTCCCTTCCAGCCCAGCCCATGCTGTGATGGTATACAAAAGGAGGCCTTTTGGTCTCAGGACACACTAAGAGCATGGAAATGTCCCTCAAGGAGGCTGTCCCAGCAGAAAGCAATGCAGGGCAGCAGCAGGCAGGGAGGAAGCAGAACCTTGTTCCCCACACACGCAGCACAGCATCCGAACCACTGGCAGCCATCGGCTGGCAACCGAGAGAAGTCTGCCAACAGAGAAGTGTGAACAGCAACAGTCAGGCACTGAGTTAGCACTCAGGTTGGGCTCTGGCTCTGGAGAAATAGTGCTAAATTCAGAGTACAATGTGAGGGGGTTTCACACACTAAGAAAGTTCCCACTTGGGACTTTGAGCACCGAATTAGCAGAGAATTCACTAATCCACTCTATCTGAACACAAAAAGCCTTGGCAGATGGGAACAGAAGTCACTGTCACTGTCCTGTCTTCCATCTCCTGCTACCCTACAGCTCCCCTGTCCTGTTAGTGCCAACCCAGAGAGGACTGGAAGAGCTTTAGTGGTTTTCAGGTGTTACACAGCCTGGTTTTGCTCAGGTAGGTTTAGGCTCCACCTTCCTGCTTTGGAAACTCGAGATGCATTTCCTTCTGGCACACATCCTGCTCTCATTTCCTGCTTCCTCGATGCCAGTGCTCAAGATTCTGGACTGGGAAGACTCAAATGAGTGAATTTATGCTGAAGTAAAAGTCTGTGATGGAAATTCTACTGACTGGATGCTTTTGAAGCAGAGAAACCAGACACTGACAGTTCTGAATGATCTTCAGAGCTCTGTTAAAGTCTGCTTCGGCAACAACTTCTGCCTGCAGAATGAGGCCCAGCAGCCAGGGCACCATGAAGCAGTGAAGCTTCCAACTGCCCTGTACACATCCACAGCACGGGCTGCAAGGGACCTCCAAAGCTCATCCAGTGCAACCCCCTGCACTCAGCAGGGACATCCTCCACTAGAGCAGGTTGCCCACAGCCCTGCCCAGCCTCACCTGCAATATCTCCAGCCATGGAGCCTCAACCCCCTCCCTGGGCAACCTGTTGCAGTGTTCCAGCAGCCTCCTGCTGCAGAACTTGTTCCTCACAGCCAATCTCAATCTGCTCTGCTCTAGTTTGCAGCCATTGCCCTCATCCTGTCCCTGCAGCCCTTTGCAAACAGTCTCTCTGCAGACTTCTTGTAGCCCCTTCAGGTCCTGACAGGTTGCTCTTAGGTCTGCCTGGAGCCTTCTCTTCTGCAGGCTGAAAATTCCCAAACTCTCTCACCCTCTCTTCATAGCAGAGGTGCCTCAACCCTCAGATCATCTTTGNAGATCCTGCAAGGCCACTCCAAGCTCTCCTGGAAGCCTTCTCCTCCCCAGGCTGCAGAGCCCCAACTCTCTCAGCCTGTCCTCACAGCAGAGCTGCTGCAGCCCTCTCAGCATCTTGGTGGCCTCCTCTGGACTGGCTCCAACACTTCCATGTCCTTCCTGTGCTGGGGGCTCCAGAACTGCACACAGGACTTTTTGTGTTGTGGGTCCCTCAGAGCTGGCCCCAGCAGTGCAGGTGAGGTCTCAGCAGAGCAGAGCAGAGCAGAGGGGCAGGATCCCCTCTCTCCACCTCTGCCCACACTGCTGTGGATGCAGCCCAGGCTGCCATCTTTGGCATTTGCTCCAGAGCAGACCCAGTGCTACTGACCTCCACCCCAGGCACACACACTGTCAGCAGCAGCAGAGGTGCCTGAGTTGCAGCCACCTGCAGCACTTGTGCCTTGCTTTTACTTATTCTCATGTCCAACCACTTCTGTGTGCATGTGCACCAAAACTTCCTGCAGGGAAATTGGGGTTGGGGTTTGAAATAAGCAAATCAAGCACATCTACTTTGGTTTCTCTGGCAACATTTCAAGGCAGTTTCAGCTGCACACTGCTATCTGAGCTGAAGATGAATGCTTCACAGCTATCACAGGAGCCTGCCACACAAAGAGCAGGGATCAGACGTATTTAGACTACAGAAGCCTTCACAGACAGGGACTCTCCCTTGTGTTTGCACACATCAAATATGAGGAGACATATGGTGTCTCAACAACATTTAAATACAATAATGACTGTGATAATGCCTCTGGGACAGAATTTGCCTTCTGTTACACTAGGGAAAAGAGAATTCACAATTTCCAGTGAACTTGTGGTACATAATCAGACACCACTTTTATAGCTCCCACAGGAAAAAAAAAAAAAAAAGAAAAAAAAAAAGAAAAATCCAACCAAAATAACCCAACCAGCAAAAAAACCTACCAAAACAAACAAAGACAGACCTAATGGAGGTGATCCCCACTGAGATGAAACTCTCTGAATTACAGGAGAAACTATACAAGCTCTTGGCTGCAGCAGACCTGGAGCTCACATACAAAGTCCTGCATTATTTTGATAGCTGCTGGAAGAATACAGCCACAGAACCCAGGGCTTGCCCATCATCAGGCTGAGAGAGTTGGGGCTCTGCAGCCTGCAGAAGAGAAGGNCTTTGAGGTCCCTTCCAACCTTCCCATTCTATGATTCTATCATCTGGCAACCAAGCTGGAGTGACCAGTTGTGGGCATGCTCTGCAAGTCAGATCTGTCAGGCAGACACACAGAGTCACACAGAGTCCCACAGCAGCCTCAGCAGCAGAGGCAGCTCCAGACATGTGCCAGGCGGTTACCGTGGCGCAGCTGACGGATGGCAATGCAGTAGGAGATGCCACCTTGGCATGGCTGTTTGTATCACCAGCTCCTTAGCAGAGGCAGATGCTCTCCAAGAACAGACACAGCAACACTCAGGCAGGTCGTGGCTGCTGTTTCAAGGCAGATTTCTGAGGTAAGTGCTGAGGAGTGATTCACCTTCACACTTGAGGTTTTGCAATGTCCTGTGTTCATGGGGCTGGTGTAGCTCTGAGCAGGACCCTACACACAGCTGCAGACCAAACCTCAGCTCAGACAGAAAACCTGGAGTGCAGATACTCATTTGAGATGTCTGTGGTGTGCAGCAAGTCAGAAGCCAGTTACTAGAACCACAGTTCACAAACTGCTGCAGCTTTGTAGACTTAGCAGCTACAGCAGCACAGGAAGCCTCCTCAGAATGTTAAAGAGGAGGTTAAATGCAAGAGTGGAAGTGCAGAATGCCCTCTGACAGAGCTTTCCAGTTGCTTTCTTTCCTTTTGTAGATTTTTCAAAGCAAGCATCCCTCATGATCAGAAATGTCTCTTGTATGCAGATGTCAGCACAAACTAAATCTCTGCATTCTCTGCCTGCCCCACTGCTAGTAACAAATGAAGGCACTACAGCTGCTGCAGCAAAACTAACAGTGTCAAGTGAGAAAGATGCTCATTAAACTTCATCATTGTCTCCTTTAATGATGCTTTTACTTAATAAAAATCCCCTGAGAAACTGCCAGGATATTAGGCAAGGTCTTTGGTTATGTATCAGGGGCCTAAGCTGTCACTAGCAGGCATGCAGTGCAGGAGGAGCACTCCCAAGAGGAAAGAGTGAATCCAGCTCTCTTGTAACACATTCAGAGGGAATCAATAACTGCAGCCTGCCACATTACTGAGGCAGTTAGGAATGCAGGTGATCCTTCTGAATTAAACCACAAACTGCTAAGTGTTGCAATTCACAGCACAAGATCAGGCATGGAGCCTTCTAACTTGAAAGCACACAGCCCTGCTACCAAAATCTCTGATTTAAACCCCCCCAAACCATGGTTACAAGTCATCAAGTTCAAAAGAACCACTTCCAAAAGCTACCTTCAGCACAACTGCCTTCAATGCTGCTCTCTCCTACAGCAAACCAGCTGAAGGCTGCACGCTGCTGAAAGGAGGGAGCTGTGGGAGCTGAGGTGAAGCCTTTGATGCACACATGGGTTCTGGAGTTGAAGTGCTCTGAAAGAGGCTTTCAGGATGAGCCACATGAAATGCACTGCTCTCGAGTGGTGCCTGGAATAGACCTGCAGGGTGAGTGTGCAGAAGGCAAAGGACAGCACACGTCAGGATGGTCCTGGAGAGATGCCACCTCCAGGTGTGCTCTGTAACCTGGGAGACAGAGGGGAAGCATTCCAGTGCTGCTCACTGTGCCAAGAGCCCAGGTGGGTACTTAGTGCCCAGCTGCAGCTTCAAAGGGGGCTGCTGAGAGGAACCTCAAGGCAGTGGTCTCCAGCCCCAGCCGCTGAAGCAGGAGAGGGGAGAAGCTAACTCTGGGGGGATGCTGCTAGGGACCCGAAGCTGCAAGAGGCACCTGCGAGACTGACAGGTGCTGCATAGCCTGGCTGACACTCTTCAAGCACTTACTGCAAGCTGCCTTTGCCCTGGCAGTCTCTGCAGAGGTTATTGCTGCTTCTGGTATCCTCTGAGCACCTGAGCCTGGCCTGTTTCCCTGTGGAAGTTGCTAACGTGGCAGCTCCTCAAACCACAGCTTCTCCCAGGGACAGGCACTGGGCTTTGTCTTGTGAGCAATGCAAGATGGTGGAAGGTGGTGGAAAATACTGGGGGTTAGAACTGCTTTGCAAGAATCATCTCATTTTGGTAGTTTGCCAATAATTTGGACCTCCTGAGGTTCGGCAAGAGCAAGCTGGACAGGAGCCAGCAATGGGTCCTAGCAGCTCAGAAGGGCTACATCCAAACAGTGTGGCCAGAGATGGAGAGGGGATCCTGCCCCTCTGCTCTGCTGAGACCTCACCTGCACTGCTGGGACCAGCTCTGGAGCCCTCAGCACAGCAAGGACATGGAACTGATGGAGCAGCTCCAGAGGAGGCCAGAAAAATGCTCAGGGGGTTGGAGCAGCTCTGCTGTAGGGACAGGCTGAGGGAGCTGGAGGTGTGCAGGATGGAGAAGAGAAGGCTCCAGGCAGACCTTAGAGAAGCCTTCCAGTGCCTGAAGGGGCTGCAAGCAGGCTGCAGAGAGACTGTTTGCAAAGGGCTGCAGGGACAGGACGAGGGCAATGGCTGCAAACTAGAGCAGAGCAGCTTGAGATTGGCTGTGAGGAACAAGTTCTGCAGCAGGAGGCTGCTGGAACCCTGCAACAGGTTGCCCAGGGAGGTGGTTGAGGCCCCATGGCTGGAGATATTGCAGGTGAGGCTGGAGAGGGCTGTGGGCAACCTGCTCTAGTGGAGGATGTCCCTGCTGAGTGCAGAGGGGTTGGGCTGGGTGAGCTTTGGAGGTCCCTTCCAGCCCAACCCAAACCCTTCTACGATTCTGAGAGTTTATTTTTCTTGCCTGTGAGGTAAGTCAGATGGAAGAGAGACATCACATGGGTACAAGCAGACCTGGTTCTCATGCACCCCTGGGGGCAACCTGGACTTTCAGGATTTGTATTGAGGAAAACCAGACCAGAGTGACTCCTTTTATTCACCTAACTCTTCCCCTTGTTTGCAAGTGCTCTGGGAGCAGATGGCAGCAGTGTCAGAGATGTTCATCAGCTGAAGCTCAGCTCTGGGCTCTCACCTCTCTGTGCACTAGCTGCCTCCTCATGCTCTGGGATGGGGCAGCACTGCCTGGTGAGAGGGGCAGATGCTGCAAGAGCCTCTGCAGCTGAACCTGCTGCACAGCTGCTCCAGCATTTTTAGGTCTGTAACAGTTTGCCCTTCTCTACTGCTCACTCACACTCTGGTGTGCCTAATACTTTAGCCTGCCTGCAATCCCCACAGCCCAGAGCCCAGCCCTAAGGCACTGCCAAGTGTAACAATCCAGGCTGTGCTTCCATCCCAGTCACCTGCCCAATAATCTTCACAATCCAAAGCTCCTGCAGAGTCTGCCCTGGCATCACCCTCCCTAATCCAGCCAAGTCCTGACTTCACCTTTCAAAGAGACTTTCTGCATCACCTGAAATCCCTAATCCTCTCAAGTGCTTTTGGGAGTCTTAACCCCCCAGAGGTGAACTGAACTGATGGTCACCTCTCCCCCACCCTGGTTTAGCTCCTTTTTCTCTCTAGTTCCATGGGTCTGAATTAGCTCCAGAGCTGGGTATCCAATGTGGCCACCAGTGGAGATCTGCCTAAGGGTGCCAGTGGTGCTGAGAGCTTTCTGGGTGCCTGCTGGGAGATGCTTAGCTGCTATACTTGGTTAAGAGTGGGCAGTGGGCAGCAAGCTGCCATGCAGACACTCACGGGCAGGCATTTTTAAATGCCAGCTGAAAGCCTCCAAAGCAGCCAGGCCCCCTCCATGCCCTCCCAGGCTGTTAGCTGCCTCACATCAGACTGCTGAGTCACACAGCCTAGTGCTGACTCACTGCAAAATCCTGCCCAGGGCCACTCCACAGCTCAGGAAGCAAAGCACTCTGCCAAGATGGGTATCTTGGAGCTCCCACACACCCTCCCATCCCCTGTGTCTCCTTCTGGCCACTTCACCCTTCAGTTCCCCACCAAGCTCCCTGCTGCCAGACCCCTCAGCCCCAGCCTCTCCCTTGCCATCTGCTGTGCACAAAGACTCGACCCTTCCATCCCATGTTTCCCACTCTCTCTCCCTACAGGCTGCTGTCCCAGGTGGACTCTGTCTGACCTGGGCTCAGGAGCTCCCTGAGGCACTCCTCACAACAGCAGCCCTGCTGTGAGGACTCAGCAGCTCCGAGGCAGCAGCTGTAAAGGGGACACTGTCCAGCTGGACCTGTAAGGAGACCCCTGGGGACAGAGGTGCCTGTGGAGATGGAGCTGAGGTCCTGATTTCCAAACACTGCTCCCTCACAGGGCTGGCAGCTGCTGGGGACTTTTCATCCTGCCAGACACATCCACTCTTAAGCTGGGTAATTAATCCCTGCTACTCTGAACTCACCACCTGGCATGTTGAGGAGAAGCACTTCTTTTTTCCAGAAAGGAATTCCAAGGAGGCATTAGGCAGTTCTTTAATTAACATGCAGTAATAAAAGAAAGCCTTCTCCTTGTATTCTCTGAGGCTAGCAGCCTTTTGAAGCAAGTACTTTAAATGTGAGCCTTGTTGGGGGAGCACAGCTGGGAGCTCACAGAAAGCTGGCCAAGAAAAAACCCCAAAAAGGCCTTTTTGAAAGGAAAGTGTCCAGGGCAGGACTTGCAAGAGTGGCTAATGACTGCATATCCAACTTGAAAGACATGACAAAACCCATGGCTCTTGGCAGAGGGGGTTTGGAAAGCTCATGGAACACCAGCACCTGCTTGCTGAAAGTCAGACCTACCCAACACCCAGGCAGCCCAGCACTGGTCTCAGGCAGGGCACACAGGAGCTACTCCATGCAGCTGTCACCAAGATGGAAAGGGGAGGACATGCTTAGCTCATTTCTTTAAAACCAGAGACAAACATGAATGAGATTTCATCTCTAGAACCTGTCATGTTGCTAAGACAAGCCCCAGGTAGCCCAGTACAATGAGGCAGCAGCCTGAGAGGACCAGGAGAAGAGATTGCTTCTGCACCTCCAGTCCTGTCAGACTATGGCAGTGGTGAAGAACTTCTCACCTGGGACTGCACCTTCCAGCACACCTGGGAGGCTGGATTGGCCTGGAGAAACTTCACAGGTCAGAACATGAGGTCCCTATAGTTGACAATTCCCAGAGGTTCCAGCAGAGGATTTGTCTCCTCTCCTTTCCCCAGAGCAAATGCTGCATTCCCACTTATGTGTGGCCAGGAAAAATGCCAGTGCCAGCCACGGGCATCAGCTGAGGTAGCCACCAGAGCCAGTGATGAAGCAAAAGGCCTCAAGGCTCCGTTTCTTTGGCAGAAGCCAGCACGAGTGGCTGCAGAGAAAAATGCACCAGCAAGAGGGAAAGAGTCCTGAAGTGAGGAGAAGCCTGCTCTGCTTACCCAAGGCATCTGTATCACCACCAGCCTTGGCTTCCTGCACTGGTAGCTCCACAGGCAGGCAGTAGGTGTGTCAGCAGTGTGCTCCACCACACCACGTTGCTGAGACCACCCTCAGAGCAGTCTGCCTGCTCACCCCAGACAGGGGACAAGCACAGGGCACAGACCCCACTGGTGTGCTGCAGCTACCCTCCTGCAGCCAGCCCAGCACAGCCTGCTCTGCTCTGGGGTTGTTTGAACAGTGCTGTCCACACGGAGTACTTTGGGCTCATTTTCCTTTTGGAGTGCTACATGGGGAGGCTGCTGCTCAGATAAATCCCCTTACATAATTTTTATTATTGATTTACTATGTGCATTTTGCTGTGCACCTAATTAACATTAAAAAAAAAAGAAGCAAACAGAGGGTAAAAATAGCTAAGTGCAAGGCAAGGAACTTTCTGTAAGCTGTTCCACGTCTGGCAGGTACATTTCTTCTCCAGTAATTAGACAAAGTGAACCAATAAAAGGTACAGAAGGGGCTCTGGGGAAGCACTGCTGTGCAGAGGCTCTTTTTTCTCTTTGTTTTTCTGTTTTTAAGCAAAACTGAAGTGTTGGAGCTCATCTGAGCATGCTCTGCTGCACACTGAGGATGACCAATTTCAGTGGCAGCAGCCAGGGAACTGTGGCTCTCAGGAGGAAGGGTGTCTCCAGATGCCCTCTCTGCTGGGCTGCCTCCCAAGCCTCTCCCAAGGTGTCTGCCTCTGCCATCCCTGCCGCCTGGAGCTCCTCAAAGCAGACACTGAACAGTGACACAGCAGGGAACTCAGCCCACCTAACCTAACACTGCCACTCCTGAGACCCTCAAGGGGGAAGGACTGAGCCTGGATCCCACAGCCCACTTGTGGGACCCAACACAGAAACCTCTTTCTGGAAGGCTGTGCAAGTTCTGGAGACCAGCAAGAGCTGTGGGGATGTTTGGGGGAAGCCTTGGGACTGAGGGAAAGTACTTAAGGACTACACAGGATTCCTGAGACGTGTAGGGGAAGGACCAGGAGGGTGGAAGGGAGGGATCAAGGTGGGTGGCTGAGAAGTGCAGGAAAATGGAGAGGCTTGGCTGAGGAGCACTCCAAGCCCTTCTCCAAAATCTCTCCCCAGCTCTCCTGCAGCTCCTTCAGGCACTGGGAGGCTGCTCTACCGTGTCCCTGGAGCCTTCTCTTTTCCAGGCTGAGCAGCCCCAACTCTCAGCCTGTCCCCACAGGGGAGGTTCTGCCGCCCTCTGATTATCCTTGTGGCCTCCTCAGGACCCTCTCCAGCAGCTCCAGGTCCTCCTTGAGCTGGGTTCTCCAGAGCTGGAGGCAGTGCTGCAGGTGAGGTCTGAGCCAAGAGTGCAGGCAGGAGGCTGGGCAGCATGCTGCTCAGCTAAGCTCTCACCACAGGACCACCTCTGTCCTGTCCCCCCTGCTGTCTGGGTGCTCCCTGTCCTGCCAGCACGCAGGAGCCACCAGCAGAGCCCCAGGTCACAGGAATGGCACTGGAGAAACCACAGCTCTGGGACCAGTGCCCAGCGAGCTGAGAGACTGTGGGGTGGTAAGCATGGGTCTGGGGGCCTGATACTTGAAACATCAAGATTTGGAAGCCAGGTGCCAGAGAGATCCCTGCCAGAGCTTTCCCTGAGCACTGCTCCCTGGCAGTGCAGTGGGGCTGGTGCTTGCCCTGTGTGTTTATGAGTGCCTCTGCCCTCCCCCATGCCCTTCCGCTCGTGGCTGTCCATGGGCACAGAGTCCAAAGTGTGGGCAGCCTTGCTCCTGGCAGGGCACGGGAAGAGGGACCTGGAGCCAGTGCTGGAGCTCAAGGGCACAACCAAGAGAAAGGTGACAAAATGGGGAAACTCATTTCACCAGATATGACTCTGTGGGTCAGAAAGAAGTGCTGCACGTGGCAGACACTCCAATGTCACCCAGACAAGTGAGCTGCCTTTGCCTGACTCATGCTGGGCAGACTTTCCAGAAAGGCTGCTCCAGGGGAAACTCCTTGGGCTGATACCAGTCTTACACTCTGAGCCCTGCTCAAGGAGCACGCAAAGGAGCAAGGAGATTCAGAGCCAGTCTCGTCTTAAACAACAGAGTGCTGAAAGACAGAGCTGAAGCAAACATTACCCATGCAAGGCCTTTCCAGCTACAGACATCTGCTGTGGAAGCCTCAAGATGGTCACTCAGACGCCCTGGCGTGAAGTGCCACCAAGCATTCACCCCCATCTCCCAGGCAGCTCTGACCAAAGCCTGCCTCTAGGAGCAGCTGGCAAACAGCCCCTGCGTGTGAGGCAGACCCTGGGCGTCCTTCCATGGCTTTGGCTGCGCCAGCAGAGCCGTTCCAGAAGCTTTCCAGGAGGGACCTATCTCGTGTGGCACCAATAATCTTTATGGGAACACTGCAATGAAAGTGTCGCTTACTGTAATGAGCAGAGACCATAAGTTAGGCCCCCAGCTACCTTTCTATTATTTTTCATTATGGTCTTTCTGGGTTTGTTATGCTTCAGGAGTACTCAGGGAATTACTGGGAACCAGGCTCGCTCGTCAGCTCTTCATTACTCAGACTACACTGAAACTGAGCAATCAGCAAAGTGAAGCAGCTCCTGAGGTAAGACAAGACACTGCCCTTTGCTGGAGTATTCACCAGCCCTTCCTTAGCTTCTCCTTCTTCCTACAGCTCTGCTCTCTGCCAGCACCTGCCTTCAGCTGGAGGTGGTTCTGAAACAACAGGAAAACCATGTAAGGCTTTCTCATGCCACTAACACCTGGAGCAAAGGGTTGGGCTTCCTTTTGCCTACCTGAAGCAAACAGTGAGGTACTCAAGGTTTCCTGACAGCAGCATTCTCCTGGCTTTGTGTGGGAGAGTGCTGAGTGAGCTGGGTGAGATGAGCACTCACACTTAGAATCATAGAATGGTAAGGTTGGAAGGGACCTCAAAGATCATCTAGTTCCAACCCCCTGCCATAGAATGGGAAGGTTGGAAGGGACCTCAAAGATCATCTAGTTCCAACTCCCTGCCATAGAATCATAGGATGGGAAGGTTGGAAGGGACCTCAAGGATCACCCAGTTCCAACCCCCTGCCATAGGCAGGGACACCTCCCATTAGTACAGGTCACTCAAGGCCTCGTCCAGCCTGGCCTTGAACACCTCCAGGGAGGTTGTGGAGCACAGAAGCACCAAACATGATCAAAGATCACATTTTATGCTTCTGTGCTTCACAACCTCCCTGAGCAACCTGTGCCAGTGTCTCACCACCCTCACTGTAAAGGCAGGGTCCTTGTCCCTGCTCTGCTGTGGATTGCTTTCCCTCTGGCAAAGCATGAAGCTGACCACTCCTTTGGAAGAGAGCAGTTACACTGACACCAGAGGTTCTGCTGGCACCCAAGCCACGTGACTGCCCAGGCTNGAAGCTTAAGCTCAAACCAATACATTAGGGTTAGCAGCTCCTATCCAAACCCAGCTTCACAACATCAGCCAAGTGGCACCTTTTTGGTCACTTAAATCACCTGCACATGGCCACTCCTACCTGTGCAAGCAAGCAGCAAACTGCACCTGTAGTACATCTCGCAAGGCCCAAAGTACACAGCACCAGAGGAGCAGCAGCCAGGCTGGCCACGAGCACTGGAGGGAAGGCTGCGCCTTCTCAGCAAGTGCTGGTAATAGCTGGGGCCAATGAGTCACTCTGTGCACTTCCTAATGCATGCAGCAACCAAAATAGCTCTTGCAAGGAAGGTGGGACCGTGCATGCTGGCATGATCTCCTGCCGTAGGAAGGCAGCACTCACCCTCAGCCGTTGGTGTTGGCGCACGCCGTGAGCTAACAGCAGCACTTAAAAGGACAAGAACTGCTTTACTCAGTCTTCAGGCATTTGCAGAAGGCTCCCACAGCAACCACCAAGAGTGATGCAAAAACACCCCCAGTGGTTCCACCTGCTGCTGGGCAGAAGGAGGAGGAACACTGGGCACTTGCAGTGCACTGCCCAAGGGCCGCAGCAGCAATGAAGGCAGCAGGAGCGCAGCAGCAGGGTAGCAAGTCCTGAGCTGCAGTCTTGGTGGATCGGATGCAGATATCTGCTCTGTGGGAGCTGGGGGTCTTCAGGATGGAGAAGAGGAGGCCCAGGGCAGAGCTCATTGCTCTTTCCAGCTGCCTGAAGGGGCAGCTGCCCCAGGGGAGGTTCAGGCTGGATCTCAGGAAATATTTCTGCACTGTAAGAGTTGTCAAACATTGGAATGGTCTGCCCAGGGCAGTGATGGAGGTGTTCCAGCAGCCTGTGGAGCTGTGCTTAGGGACATGGTTTAGTGTTGAGCCTGCAGTGCTGGGTGGAGGGTTGGACTAGATGAGCTTGGAGGTCCTTCCCAACTGGATGTGTTCAGTGATTCTTCGAATGGGTTGGAAAAGACATTGCAGGGAGGACAATGAACTACTCGGACTTGGCCCTGGACTACTGTCCTTATTTTCTGGTTCCTCACCACACAGGAGCAGTTCCATGAGAAATGCAGGAGTGGGAAAAGCAAAGTGGCCAAAGATTTGTCAACAGCTCTGTGTGGCAGAGGAAGCACTTCGTCAGCCTGTCAATTGCACAGTATCTAGGAGATACATGTATTGACAACTCACTGCCAATTGATCCCACATCTATATAAAGCTCTTATGCAATGAGCTTGCTGACTCACATGATCATGAGATCCGTAGTGAACTAATAGCTGTGCCAGACCCTAAATTGCTCTAATTTCTAAACAAAGTGAAACTAGAAGTGGTCAAATTCCCCCACCTGAGCAGTTGGCCCACGTTCACTGCTTACAGCACAGGATTCTCAAATGAGATCCATTTTTTACACACTTCACAGGTGGTGTAGGGACTCAGAAGGAACAGGCAGGTCCTTACCCAAATGAGCATTTTCCATTTCCATGGCTGTTTGTGCTTGTAGGATCACTTTTGGGACACAGGGAGCCTGCATCTGCTGCTCCCCCAGTTTGGCCTGGAAGCACCCAGTGATTTTCAGCCCTGCAGAGCTGCTGTGTGCAGCCAGGTCCCTGGGTCTCTCCCGGAGCAGGGCAGTCACTGCACGCAGCAGTGGCTCCCAGCCCGCGCTCGCCTGGCTCTGTCCTCCCTGTGCCACTACTTGGCCATAAGGCAGCAGCACAGCAGCAGGAGCCACCTCTGCTGGCACCTCCATCTGGCACTGTAAATCAGACTGGTGCTGCTCTGGCAGATCAGTTTCAGATCCCTGTTGGCAGATCAAAGGCAGCAATAATAACCACAAATCAATCCCCATTTAAAGCCCAAAACATCTCCCTCACACAGGATGCCTCATCTATTCACCACCCCAGAGCCCTTGCAAACAGACACAACACTTGCATGCAGATACTCAGGCCCTGGAGATTTGGAGCTGTGTTCAGCTGCCTTCTCCTATTTGCTGCCAAACAAAACGAGCAGCATCAGTAGAAAGGCTGCAGAAGACTGAACACTTGAGCCCCTGAAAGTCAGAGAGCTGCTTGGTGCCACAGTGGGGGCACAGAGAGGTGGCTGGCTTCCCTGGGGCTCAGCCCAGCTGCTCTGGGCTCCAGTCTCCAGGGGCCAGGCAGTGCTGTATTGTCACAGAAGCACCCAGCTGCCATCAGTGCCCTATGCTGACCGAGAGAGCTCTTCAGAGACACAAGAGATGCACCCCCAGCTGAACAACTGTACTGTGCACAGGAGGATTTCTAATGGCATTTCCAGACACCTTCCCCAACTTGAGTAGTAATACTCTAGAAAACAGGACTCAGAAAGGGGAGGGATGAGGTTCAAGATCCAGTCAGCTCCTCCAGTGCAGGGGGAGCAGCAGGGCCCTTCTGCAACCACTGTGCTTGGATTCCCAAAAATCCTGCTCCTCCCCTGGCAGGTCTTGGCTAAAGGCTTGGACTCAGAGGCTGGGGATCAGCTCTCTGCCTCACTGTGCTTCACAGGCAAAAGGAGATTGTCACTGCAGTTGGGAGCTTTTGCTTGCTCCCTCTCTGTAACACCTTCAGTGACAAACCTCTGTTTACCATGATATGGCTAAGCACTAAGCACTTCCCTAGCACTCAACTTACTCAGAAATGCTGTAGGAAAAGGAAATAAATCTGTGCCTTGGCTTCTCCTGGAGAACAGTTACTGTTGTGTAAAACCTACCTGCACAGGCAGCAAAGACGAACTCTGCCTCTTGCCTTTAAGCCTCACAGCCTTGTAACCTGCAGTTTGAGCCATGCCTCCAAAGAGACTGCAACAGCAGCTGGAGTAACACCAGTTCAACACTCCTGCATTCTTCCCAAGATGAAATCCAGAGACAGTGGAGATGATAGCTGCTTAAGGATCTTCTGAAATCCTTCAGACCACAGCCACAGCTCCTCTGCTGCCAATACTGCACACTAATATGGTCTGAGGAGGCCAGAAGGACCTGCTGCTTCAGGGCTTGCACATCAGGGTCCAAAGAATATGTTGTGCTAAAGTTCTTCTGAATACAAATATCCTAACTTTTTAACAATTCACAGACTCACAGAACACATCCAGTGGGCAGAGCCCTCCCAGCTCAGCCAGTCCAAGCCTGCCCCCAGCACTGCAGGCTCAGCACTAAGCCATGGCCCTAAGCACAGCTCCACAGGCTGCTGGAACACCTCCAGCCATGGGCACTGCAGCACTGCCCTGGGCAGACCATTGCAGGGCTGGAGAAGCCTTCCAGGGCACAAAGAGTTCCTAAGAGGCAGCCTGAGCCTGCCCTGGGGCAGCTTGGAACCATTGCCTCTGCTGCTGGCCCTTGGCACCAAGGAGCAGAGGCTGCCCCCTGCTCACTGCCCCCTCCCTGCAGGCAGCTGCAGAGAGCAATCAGCTCTGCCCTCAGGCTCCTCTGCTGCAGCCTCAACCCCCCCAGCTCCCTCAGCCCCTCCTCAGCCCCAGCTGCTCCAGGCCCTTCTCCAGCCTGGCTGCCCTGCTCTGGGCACGCTGCAGCCCCTCAATGTCCTTCCTGCAGTCAGGGGCCCAGAGCTGAGCACAGCACTCGAGCTGTGGCCTGCCCAGTGCTGAGCACAGGGGCATCATCCCCTGCTGGCCCTGCTGCCCACCCTGCTGCTGAGCCAAGCAGGATGCCAGTGGCTCTCTTGGCCACCTGGGCACTGCTGGCTTATGTTCAGTCACTACCAACCAACACCCCCAGGGCCTTCTCCAAGCTGCAGCTTCCCAACCACACAGCTCAAGTCTGGAGCTCCTCCTGGGGTTGCTGTGCCCCAGGCGCAGGCTCTGGCACTTGGCCTTCAGTACAGCTCCACTCGACTGTTTATCACTGGCAATTTTTTTACTACACACATAAAGCAAGGACATTATCTAACATATGGCAAGTGTGGCTGGTACATATTGCTCATAGCTGCACATCCCTTGCAGAAGAACTGTAGCTGTACTATTTCTAGACAGTTTTGAAGCTATGACAAAGCTGCATGCTATTGAAGAAAAATGGCAAGGCTATAAAAACCTGCATGTGTTTGAGTCAATCAGGTATAAAGAGTAGCTTCTTTTTTTTTTTAATAGCATGGTTCTTCTACATGCCAGTGTAAGCAGGAAGTCAGAAAGACTAACCAAAGAGCAAGCAAAAAAGACCATCTTCTGCCATCTTCCTCCCCACTCCCACCACTCAGCTGACAAAAATATCCTAAAAAGCAAATTAAGATGACAGTGGCAGGCAGCTCCTAAGGAGGTTTAATAAACCCTGGGGAAGGCCTCAGTGCTGAGCTCGCCTTGCTGGCAGGAGCTAAAGCACTGCTACTAAAGCAATACTATAAACTTTATGAACTTGTCTCTGCTGCTGCCTGATTTATGCTGGAGGAATGATGCTGTGCTGAACAACTGCTCACTAGGAAGGCCTTTGGGGCTTTGGTGGGCTGCAGTTTTTATCACAGCAAGTAAACTGGATCAAGATTGAACTCCAAACTGAAATACAGAGAACATATTTTTGTATTAATGAAAAATACTTAATTCAAATCTAAACACTACTATCATCAAGCCTTCTCTTATCCCCTATGTCAGCTTCCCACCTAAAGTGCTTCTGAGGTACTGCACACTGAAAATCCAAAGAAACCAACCCCAGGACCACTCACACTTCCTCCTGTTCAAGAAACTTTCCCCTTTTGTTTTTTTTAGGTTTTGTTTCCTGCCCAAAGAGAAACAAATCTTTTCCCTCAGGAAACCCCCCAGCAAACAAAACCAGACTGCAAATTCAAAATAAACTTAACTAAAGCCCAGCAAGCAGGGTTGGGTCTGGGGTGATGCAAAGCTCAAGATGAGGCTGCAGTGTGAGTGCAGCCCAGACAGCAACTGTGTGCTGGGCTGCAGCAAGAGCAGTGTGGGCAGCAGGGCAAGGGAGGGGATTGTGCCCCTTTGCTCTGCTCTCCTCAGACCCCACCTGCAGTCCTGTGTGCAGTTCTGGAGCCCCCAGCACAGGAAGGACATGGAAGGGTTGGAGCCAGTGCAGAGAAGGCCACCAAGATGCTGAGAGGGCTGCAGCAGCTGTGCTGTGAGGACAGGCTGAGAGAGTTGGGGCTCTGCAGCCTGGAGAAGGCTTCCAGGAGAGCTTGGAGTGGCCTTGCAGGATCTGAAGGGGGCTCCAGGAAGGCTGGGGAGGGACTATTGACAAGGTCTGGGAATGGCAGGACAAGGGGAATGGGTTTGAAGTGGCAGAGGGGAGATTGAAAGTGGATGTTAGGAGGAAGTTGTTTGCAGTGAGGGTGGTGAGACACTGGCACAGGTTGCCCAGGGAGGTTGTGGTTGCTCCCTCCCTGGAGGTGTTCAAGGCCAGGTTGGATGAGGCCTTGAGTGACCTGTGCTAGTGGGAGGTGTCCCTGCCTATGGCAGGGGGTTGGAACCGGATGATCTTTGAGGTCCCTTCCAACCTTCCCATTCTATGATTCTAAGCAAAGTGCCACTGGCTTCACTTCTCCTGCTCTAGTGCTTGTGGTACAGCTTGCGCAGTCCACTTCCCAGCACTGCATTTACACTGCTCTAGAGCAGGTCCATTCTTGGGGTGTGCAACTTGCACCAGGTCAGCAACTGAACAGAGCTACTTAGCTGTGCTTCCCAGATTGAATGGGGTGGAGGCACAGGAAAGCAGCCAGAGGAAGAAGGCAAAGGCAAGAACACAGAGCAGTCCAGTTTGGTGTGACTCAGACCTCACAAGGCCATGCCAAGCTGCACGGGGGGTGCTGAGGAGCCAGCACGCTGGAGGGGAGCCCCAGGGAGTGAGGGGCTGCAGGAGCTCCTCCTGGGCTGGAGCAGGCCAGCCTGTAGAGCAGCTCCTTAGGCAAACTGGCAGGCAGGCACCATAGAATGGAAGATACAGCTGCAGGGGGGGCTGAGGACCTAAGCATGCACCAGGGGAGCTTTTGCCCCTGGCTGTCAGGGGTGGCAGCCCAGCAGCACTTCTCTGAGGTGTGTTTGCCTGCAGCCAGGGTGCTGAATTCCAGGACTGCAGGGCACATTCTAGGTAAGGGCAATGCCATGTGGCTTTTGGTGAGAACAAGTGAAGGGTAGAGCTGTAGCTAACACTGAGGGTGTCCCCCTGCAGCTGGGGGGCAGATGCAGCTGCAGAGCAGAGCCTAGTGCACAGCTGCTGTCTTCTAAGGTAGAAGTAAGGATCNTTTAGAAATGCTGACAATCAGAACCAGCTGTCTTAGGGGCAGGAAGAGAGAGCTAGAGAAAGGATGGGAGGGAGGAAGAGCTGTGAGGACAGAGACACACAGAGCTTCATTTATGGAAAAGCAGCCAACCTTGGCATGGGAAACAGAGGATGAGACCAGTGCACAGCAAGGAACAGAGAGGCAGCTGCCCTGCAGTGAAGAATGAGCATGGAGAGAAGGAAGAGCTGAGTGCCCAAACCATGAGAGTTCAGGGAGCCCTTATGGTACAGAGCAGAAGTTGGGGCCCTTCAGTGATATCCCAAACACTCTCCTTAGCCTGTGCTTTTCAGAACCATCAATCCAAGATAAAGTGAGCATGAGCACAGAGTGCAGCAGGCCCTTCCCCAACCAGACACACATGCTGCTTGTCACTGCTGCACATTCATCTCTGGGTCACATTAGCTCTGTTAATGAAAAAATAAATGTTGCAGAAGGGAAGTATGAAGATAGCCAATACCAAGGCCATAAATTTTAAACATGCTATTTACTTTGAACCAGAGTGGTCATATATCTTGGTCTTGAGTAGTCCTTAGCCTTGTTCAGACTGATTCCATGCAGTGGAGACAAACTCTGCCCTGACTCTCCTTCCTGCCTGTGATTCATTTGCTCAACATCTTTAGCACTGTGCCCACTTGATGGGCTTCAAATATTTAGTGAAAAGACAGTAACTCTTGTTTAAGCAAAAGAGAGTTTTGAGTGCAGAGCCTGAACAGTGAATTGCTGTGAAGTATAGAGAGAATGCAGCTCAAGCTCTGCTTCAGGAGAGAAGTCTCCTGGCCCCAAACACAAGTTAGTCTCATACTTAGTGAGAAATCTGCACCTCCATGAAGAGTGGCTGAGTCCCCAGCAGGTTCAGTGAGCTGGCTCCAAGCCTCACTCAGCACCTGGCTGAGTTTTTATGGCCCAAAGGCTAAAGGCAGACCCTGGAAGAGACTGGTGCAAGTAACTCGCCTTCCTAATCTGTTCCCCTAACACAAACAAGCCACAGATGCCAGCTGCCTATTCCTTGAATCAGGAGAAAAACACTACAGCAAAAACTGAACTACAGCTGAAGCAGGAAAAGGTCAGCCCCTGGCTACACTTCAGAGCTCTTTTGATGTGCCAAGAGAACAAGGAGGGCAGTGCAGGAGAGCCTGTGCAGCCTCAGGGACTGGTGGTGCACTCAAGGCAGAGAGGGCCTGGGGATTACCTCCACAGCATCACTGTTGGAGTTAAACCAAACATTTTCAGGGACAGGAGAGCAATCACCCTAACTGTGCCAGTATCAGACAGCTTGGGAATAACCTGCACAGGTGAACACCAGAAGAGCTGATTCCCAAGCCAGGGCTTTGGTCACTCGCTGGGCACCCTTGGTGCCCTCTGCCCACATCTCTGCCTGCTGGCACGGCCCTACCAGGCATCACACACTGCTGGTGGCACTGCTGCAGCCCCAGCTGATGTGCCCTTCACAACACTGTGCCCTTCACAGCTCTCTGGTGCCCCTTTCTCTGCCGCCAGCAGTGCCCAGCACGCTGCAAACAGCTCTGCGCTGGCTGCTCTGCAGCTGCCTCTTTTCCCTCTGCCACGTTTCTGCAGGGCACGTTTGACTCCTTGCTGAGCTGCCCACAGCTCACACAGCTGCTGCACCTTGTGCTGCAGAGCCAGGGCTGCCCCACACGAGTGCCCCTGCCCCCCCTCACAGGAGCCTACATCAGACCACGAGCCCCATTCTGTGTCTAAGAGGACTGGAGGCAGGCTGGGGAGCTTCCTTTGAAGGTTATCCCACACGGCAGACACAAGAGCTGCGCTCATCAAGCTCCTTGTTCACTTCCCAATACCTTCCCTCTCTTTCCCCTTTCCACCCCAGGACTGCTGCAGCTCCCAGCTTGGAAGCTTGAGACAGAAGTAAATGCTGAGGACTTCCAAAGTGCCCAGCACCACTGCCCTGGCTCTCACCAGAATAAAACAAGGGAGGGCAATGCATTGAAGCTCGGGGAAGGCAGATTTAGACTGAATGTTAGGAAGAAATTGTTTGCAGTGAGGGTGGTGAGACACTGGCGCAGGTTGCCCAGGGAGGTTGTGGAGCACAGAAGCACAGAATGGGATCTTTGATCACGTTGGGTGCTTCTGTGCTCCACAACCTCCCTGAAGGTCTTCTGTGCTCCACAACCTCCCTGGAGGTGTTCAGGACCAGACTGGCTGAGGCCTTGAGCAGCCTGTGCTGGTAGGAGGTGTCCCCTGGCTGAGCTTTCAGGTCCCTTCCAACTCAAACCACTCAGTGGCTCTATACAAATCCTGGCTCCTGGCAGCTACTTTCCCTTTTCAAAGCTGCAGACAGCCAAAACAAAGCCGAGTGAGGCAAGGACACCCCAGCAGGGCTTCCCTGGCTCTGCTTGCACTGCAGCTCGCTGCCTCCTGCCTTGCTATTTTGTTTAATTGGGCTGTGACTCTCTTATTATTCTTCACCTTACATCCCCACCGTGGCTACATTAATCCTGGCCTGGCAGGAACAACAACGTTTCAGTTAACTCCAGGCTTTTCTTACTGATTTTTTTTTTATCATATTCTTGAATTATTATTTCAGTGTTGGGAACTTGAGAGCAGATATTCCCACAGCTGCTCNCTGAGGAGAGCAGAGTAAATTCTGCCAGAACAATGAAGAACAGGCTGGTGGTTCACAGCTGCCAGACCATCAAATAAAAGGAGTCTAAAGGAAGAAAGAGACTTTTGGGGAGGAGCTTTCCATATTTATTGGTTTTTTTTTTTTTGCAAAAATTTATTTACTGGCACTGCTGTTTATGTGCATGGGGTAAAAAAAGTACACAGGAGACCTGCAGCTTCTTTCAGCACAGGGGAGCAAACAACCTTTTCTTGCAGAAGGAAAAAAGTCACTCTGGTAGAGGCAGTATATAATTTTCCACACACAAATGTGTTCGTCCAAACCCAGCCTACATGTCTCTGTGCCTTATGCTCACATTTTCTCTCTCTGCATTCAATACATTAAGTGCTGCCTAACTCCTACCTTCTGAGTTCAGTCAAAAAAAAAATAGAAAGAAAGAATCCTTTCCTTTACCCCCCCTCTGAAACAGAATGTGCTGTTATTGTCACAGCAGACAGGGCAGAGGATGAAAACAGCCATTAGTTAGCAACCTGCCATTACCCTGGGACCTGTTAACAGCACCAACCACTGCAGCAAGGAAATTGCCCGAAGGAAAGGGCAGGGAACACTCCCTGCTCCACTCTGCTGCAGAACCAAACTGTGCCAGGCCTTGACCATTCACAAAGCCTTGCTCTTTTAGCCTCTCCTGCTGGCCAACCCTTGCCAGCCAGCAAACGCCCAAGTGCCAGAACTTGGTTTTCCCTCCACAGACTCACGCATCCAGGTCAGCAGCTCTGTACCTCTTTTGGACTCACCCATGAACAGCAGATGCCTGAGGTGACACAGCAGCATACCTGGCATGCTGAGTGCTGCACACCCCTCTGTGGCTGAGTTGTCAAAGGTGTGCTGGTAAGTGCGCTAGAAACCAAGACTTGCACCTTTCTGGAAGCACAGCAGAGACAACCCCAACCTGCTCAGACCCAGTTCAAAGCTCAAGCTCTGATCCCCAACCAGTCTGAAGTAACTCAGAGCAGTCACAGCTCAGTGGCAGCAAAGGAAGCGTGGCCTGCACAAAGGCAGCATGCAGCACCAAAGCACACAGAGGACACCCAGAGCCCTGAGGTGTGGACAAGCAAGGAAACACAAGAAACACAAGCTGGCTGTGCCCTTGGCATTGCCTATCCTCCCTCCCTGCCAGCAACTGCTATGGGAGGGAACAGCAGCCAAGACCCTCTGACATCCTATCCCCTGATTATTTGTGTCCTTGACTTCTGCTTTTACTAAAATCTCAATTTTCCTGCTTTTGCTGCCCTTCCTTCCTATCCCTTCCCTTTGCCTCATCAGCTGATTCTCCTCATTTATCTTCCCTGTCGAGCATCTTGGCTCTTCCCATTTCTCTTCCCCTTCCAGCTCAGCAGCCTTTTCCTCCTTACTGGTCTCCCTTCTGCACCATTTTTGTGCTTTTTTCCTTCTTTTCCTTGTTTCTTATAATTTTCACTTCTTTTTTTTTTTTTTTTTTTTTTGTGCAGGACACTCATCCTTCCATCTGTGCTCCCTTCTTGCCTCTCAGGTGGCTGGATCCAAATGGGAGCCACTGCTTTGAGACATTTAAGTAGGAAACAAATGCCCCTTCTTAGTATTTCCCTCAGAAATGGAGACAGAGGAGATCTGCTAGGATGTGTTTTAAGACCCTGCCCCAGATCCCACATCATCCTTCAGAAAGTGTTTTACAAGTACTTAAAAAGGATTTCATAGGAAACATTTCATATAAATCTTGATGGGAATTGCAGTAAGTTCCATTTTTTTTCCCCTAAAAAGGAGGCATGGAATAAAAGTTATTACTGACATCTGTCATATTTTAAATTCCTTTATAAAATTTAGTAGTGGCAGCAACAGATGTAGCATAAAACCCTGTGAAATTAGAGCCTTAATAGAGCATTCTTTAAGGGAAGCAGCTTCATCACTGACAGTCGTTTAGGAACACAGAAGGCAGCTTCCCAGAAGATATTTGCTGCTGTTCTATTAGAGGTAATTAAACTAGGAGATGATTTATTTCCTTGCAGCCATGTAACTGAACTTTCTAAAGCTATTAATGATACCTCATGAAGGCATCAGCAGATCCAGAACATTATTATCCCCAGTAAAACAGTGTTTACAACACAGAGCCGTTAAAAAAGTCTACAAAATGCCACTTATTGCCAAAACATTAAGAAATTAAGCCACAAAGGACAGGGCAGTGAGGGCAGAAATGCTGTCACCAGACAGAGCTCCTGAGCTCTCCTTTTCCTGTGACTGACAGCGAGTCTCTGAGAGCAGACAACATCTCCAGGCAACAAAAGCTGTCCACATTAAAATCAGTTTTGTATCAGTCCTATTGCAGCGTTATTGATCACTAAAGGAAGCTGCAGGCAACAAACAATATGTACTTCTGAACAGCAGCTGTGTGTTTCAGCAGGGCAAGGGCTCCCTATACACAGGAATTCCAAGGGGGGGTCAAGGCCTCACGTATCCCCCCCCTCGTTAACACACCCAGCAGACAGGATCCTTGGTGTGGCATTTGCTGAGTGATGAACAGGGAGAGCTGGGACCCGAGCACAGGATTTTATTGCTGAAGGCATTTTCATCTGCAGCCAAATCACCAGGGAAACACTTTGTCAAACAACCTCATCCTGCAGGGAGGCTTTGTGACAATATTGGCAACTCTGAGACTGTTCTGGTTTCCCCAACAGTTTCTACCTGTCCACGCTGGGGAACGTTGGCAGCAGCACTGCAATGCCTGCAGGTGTGCAGCTCGAGACCCAGGTTCACATTTCTTGGTCACAAAGGGTTAAAAATTGACTCTCACAAGCTCTGAAGTTTTTTAACAGCTCTCTTTGTATGGATATAAAATCAATTCCATGTATTTTTGGCAGAGCTTCACAGCAAACCCTTCTACTCCCATTCTAACAGCTGATCTGCAGATGCTTCATGTAAGGGCTACGAACTGTGACATGTTTTCAGGAGCTCCAGCACTTCTTTCACCCTTACCTTTTGGGTTGTAACTGAAGCTCACAAAATGTTGCTCACTTTTACACCATCAGGCTAGGCGAGATGCCCAGCAGGACACCATGGGTTAACATATTCACACTCTTACCCTCTGGCTGCTCCTGAAATTGCTCAGGACTCTGAGTCCTGCTGTCAGACTTGAAGCTTTTAATTATCCTTGTGCTGAGTGGAATTCCCAAGCTTCACAGTTTTGTACTGGGATGGCAGCAAAAGTGACCTGCTATGAAACCTTCTCAGCTGAGCAGCAGCCACTCAGCTTCTCACTGGCTCAGCTACACTGTACCCTGTGGGCTAAGNGAAATGCTGACAATCAGAACCAGCTGTCTTAGGGGCAGGAAGAGAGAGCTAGAGAAAGGATGGGAGGGAGGAAGAGCTGTGAGGACAGAGACACACAGAGCTTCATTTATGGAAAAGCAGCCAACCTTGGCATGGGAAACAGAGGATGAGACCAGTGCACAGCAAGGAACAGAGAGGCAGCTGCCCTGCAGTGAAGAATGAGCATGGAGAGAAGGAAGAGCTGAGTGCCCAAACCATGAGAGTTCAGGGAGCCCTTATGGTACAGAGCAGAAGTTGGGGCCCTTCAGTGATATCCCAAACACTCTCCTTAGCCTGTGCTTTTCAGAACACCTTCCTGTAGGCCCCCTTGAGATACTGGAAGGTTACTATAATAAACCCAGAAGAGGCAGCCCCAGGCAGGACATGGGTGCAGAACTGCAGTCCCCTGGAGAGGGCAAGGGCTGCCTGGCACCATGCAGCAGGGGGAGCAGAGAGCACGGCTGCTTCTCTGCAAGAAAGAGGGTGCCAGTTTCTCCTGGGCATCTGGGGGCTAAGTCCTCTAAGCCTCATTGATAAGTGTGGGTCTGAAAGCAGAGGTTAAGTTAAATAAGGGTGGTTGTGCCCTGGGCACAGCGATGCCATTTCACTGGCTACGTTAAAGGATGGGGGGGGGGTGGGGCAAGTGTTTAACATCAGCTTCCAATCAGCCTACAAAAACAGAAAGGCTTTCACCCAGCACTGAGCCTCCATTGCCACCATTCCTATCACCACAGGATCTACTCAAGCCCCTGCTGCTGCCTGTCTTCCCCACACTGCCCTTTGGAAGAGCACAAAAGGATGCTTTAAAGCCCCTACCGTGCCACAGTCACACACTGAAGGATGCTCTGGGCAGGTTTCCACCCACTTCATTACCTTTTCTTCAGATGCAAACACATTTTAACAGCTCTTTTGCAAGGTATTTCTCCATTTCACCTACCCTTACCTGAAATCCTCAGAGGTCAAGTCCCATCTCAAGCAAATCACAGCCTTTATTTCTAGATAAATTCCAGCAGAGGTGGAAGCTGAACCACTTGGTGTGAGATGTGAGAACTGCAGCTCCTGATATCTGCTGTGTCATTTGCTCTTTTCTCATAAAAGCTGAATAAAAAATAACCCCAACCCACTCTTGCCTACGCCACCAACCGCTTAGTAAAAACAGGTGGGTGGGTTCTCAGTGGTTGCAGTACACTGTGAGTACAGCCCAGCAGGGCTCAGACCAGCATCACCTCTGAGTGACAGCTGTGCTCTGCACACAGGGCACCCAGAATGGGTCCTGCAGTGGCTGCTGAGGGCTGTGCCCAAAGCCCTGTTCCCTTGTCCTCAGTGGGAAAGGTAGAAATGACTCTGGCAGGTGCCCTGTCTGGCACTGCTGGATTTTCCTAGCACATGGATTGTGAACATTTTTTTTTGCCTGGATCTCTGCTTTTGATCTTCAGCTTGGTGACCTGTGGCTGGTTACTACAGCTTGAAAGTTCAAATGTCAGGATAACAAACGTAATTCAATGGCAGCGTAGCTCTTTCACGGCAGGAAACAGCCTGAGCACTGGCTCACTGCAGACCCTGCCCAGCTGAAGAGGAAGTGCTTGTCCTTTTCTAGCAGAGAGCTGAACACAGCCTGCCAGAGGCACTGCCGCCTGGAGCTGATGCCCGCAGTGCCCTGCCCTGCTCAGCAGCAATGGCATCGCAGCCTCTGGGCTGTCCTCAGGACCACTTTCTGCACCACTGATCAGGAGGGACCCTGACTGTGCAGAATAGCATCCAACCCAGCCAGCTCCAGCAGGAGCTGCTGCAGTGGGACACTCGGGGCCTGCTGAAGGGAGGCAGCCTGAGCCCTCGGGACCACACTGCGGCACAGCTCCTCCTTCTATTACCTGCGCGCAGCGAGGATTCTGACCCAGTGACCCGCGGTCGTTGCAAGTCCTTTCCCACCGCTGGGTGGTAAACTTTGGCAGATGTCTCACCCCACCTGCTCTTTGCCGCTGGCAACAGCCAACAGTGGGAGGCAGCTAAGGTACTGCCCTGAGGGCTCCTTGACAAACTGCACCCGGAAAGCAAGCGTGGATCTGTCACTGCCATAAAAACACTCCTGAGCAGCAGCGTGGCTGCACCTTGGCGGTGAAGACCTGTTATAAAACCAGGAACAAACCACAACACTCAAGAAATGACAGCTCAGCTCTTGCTGCTGGGTAACAAATCATCCCTTACAGTCCCTGCAGAGCAAACTCTTCATTTGAGACTCAGAAGTGTTTTGAGTGGAGGGGGCAGACAAGAAGGGGCTGAGCTTTCCTTTTTAAAAAACACTTCACTGTTTCAGTCTACGCTGCTGAAACTAAATTGCAGTAATAACAGACATGGCTTTTTTCTTTTGTATTTCAGCCATTCAGTTTTATCCTCCTGCTCTACTCAAGAGTAATAGCAGTGAATTAGTCCAAAGGGAGTTCAGAAGCTCATTCACAGCTACCTTAACCATAGGTGCAGGTTATACAGGAAAAAAAAAAAACAAACAAAAACCAAAACCCAAAACATTTCTCATTTTGGAAGTTTTCTTTTCTGGACAGTGGAAAGTTTATCCTACAGTTTGGGAGCTGTTTCTCAAGGAACTTTGTTTTCACAGCTCAGCATTGGTAACCTGCAAACACCTTCTTTCTATGTGTCAAAACACAACACACCAGCACTGCACACCTCCGAGTCCTCAGAGTGGCTTCATCAAAGAGCTGCTGCTGCCTCTTTCAAACCTGCCTTCTCTAAGAGGGAAGGCACTAACACCTTCCCAAACCGTGCTAACATTGCTCCTCCTCAGGAAGCTGAGCCTCAGCATCTCAAAGAGCTGTCAGAGGACTGCTGCTGACAGGTAACAAGTCACTTACAAGCAGCTTCAGTGCACAAATGCTAGTTTCACCCCAGCTGCACTAGCTGAGTCAGCAAACAAGCAGCACCTCGGCAGGAACCTGTGGCACCACCCACACAGCCTCAGGATTATTTGTGCTGCTGACCTCTTCTGCAAGACAGCAAAAGCCACCGAGGGCTAGATGGCAAGAGAGCCAGTGCCAGGCCATGAGCAAGGGCAGTATGGTCTGCTTGCCCAGGTCCCACTGCTGGGGGCAGTTCCACACCTGAGGTCATGACTGAGCAACTGCAAACGGTGCATTTCCAACCCTTCAGAGCTGTTGTTTAACCCCTGACACACTGCTGCCTCCACCTGAACACCTCAAGTATGAAATCAGGACTTGGTACTTATGCATGAGATCAAACCTAAGCAATTAGGGGCTTGACTCAGCTCTCCTGTGCTCACACCCAGAAAAGCAGTGGTGCTGCTGAGCTCAGTGCCAGTGCAGGAAGGGCACAGTCACTCCCCAGCTGCAGGTCTGTCCTGGCAGGGCAGAAGTGGTCCTGAGGACAGCCCTTCTGGCAGGGCAGAAGTGACTCCCAGCCAAGGCAGCACAACACAGCAAGCAGTGAGGAAGCAGAGCTGCGAGTTCAGCTGCACAACACTGCTGAGCCTTATGCTCTTGTCTCTTTACAGTTGTTCTTACCCACCCAAGGCAGTCCTGGCAGGCTGAGGAGCAGACCCTTCTCCAAAGAGCAGACAGAGGCAATGAAGTGTGCTCTGTTTACATGCCCCAGGGCTCAACCTCGATAGGTGTAAGCTGGAGCAGCATCATGGAGCTGTGACCCCTCAGGTCAGTGGATGATCTGTGTGTGGAACTTGAGAGACAGGCAATTTGCAGTAGCTGTGCTTTTGCACTTCACTCTGTTCTTACATTCCAGGGTAGAAGCTCCAGCTCTGCCATCAGCTGCCAAGACTACACTGGGGAATCCCATGGGTGGCCTGGCTGTAGTGATAACCAAGCCCAGAGATGATGAGGAAAGGTTAGCCACAGAATTGAGTCAGGCTGGCAGCACATACACCACACAGACCCCACAGATCACATCAAAACTCTCAGAAATGACTGCAGGGAGGTTTAAATTTAATTAGCAAGATACAAGACTGAGAGAGGCAGACACGAACCAAAGCAGACAAAATGAAACAAAATCCTGAAGGGCACCCCAGGAAGGAGTGAGCAATCCAAGTGCCATGGATATGTCACAGGTAGGAGCATTGCAGCCGCTTCTGGACTCCTTTCACTTCCCTGTGAGGGAACATTTCATAGAATCACAGAATGGAAAGGTTGGAAGGGACCTCAAAGACCATCCAGTTCCAACCCCCTGCCATAGGCAGGGACACCTCCCACTAGAACAGGTCACTCACCTGGTCCTTGAACACCTCCAGGGAGGTTGGGGAGCACAGAAGCACCCAACGTGATCAAAGATCAAAGATCCCATTCTGTGCTTCTGTGCTCCACAACCTCCCTGGCCAACCTGTGCCAGTGTCTCACCACCCTCACTGCAAACAACTTCCTCCTAACATCCACTTTCAATCTCCCCTCTGCCACTTCAAACTCATTGCCCCTTGTCCTGGCATTCCCAGACCTTGTCAATAGTCCCTCCCCAGCCTTCCTGTAGCCCCCTTCGGATCCTGGAAGGCCACTCCAAGGTCTCCTCAAAGCCTGCCTGTCCTGACAGCAACAGCTTCTTTGACAGACAAGAACATTCCTTAAGTCCATAGAGGTACCAACTTAAACTGCCTCTTAGGAAGACTCAAACGCCAGTGAGTACCACAGAGCTCAGGGAGTGCCCAACCTGAAAACGCCCCCAAAACCTCGACAGCAAGCACCAGAGCCTCACAGCTGCTGGCAGTCAGGAGATAGCTCAAAGAATTGCTGTGCTTGCAAGAAATGGAACCCAGGAGGACACCCTTTTCACACCAGGGGCAAAGGAAGCTGTCAGCCCGACAGGCAGGATGCCTCAGGCTGAGCAGTGACACAGACAGGTCACACCGAGCGGCACAGCAAGCAGCAGCAGCAGCTTAGCGGCCAGGACCACCAGCGGGGAACCTGTGGAGGAGCGACATGTAGGGAACAGCTCTTGTCCATGCCTGCCCTCACTCTTCTGGAATGACTGTTAACTTGATGAGATCTGAAGAAATCCCACCAGAACACAAGTTGGTTTGCAAGGTTTAAAACCTGTTTCAGCTGCAAGGAAGGGAGGCATCAGGAGGCCTGGGGAACACCATGGAAAGTAGTGGAGAGCTGGGACTTTCCAGTCTCTTTTTAGGAGCAATCAGCAGTGTCTTTGTCCTGTAAGGCACTCTGGTCAAAGGAGCTCTGACCTTAGAGGACATGGCTGTTCTTGAGTATTAGATCTACCACCATCTGGAGTCCTGTGTGCAGTTCTGGAGCCCCCAGCACAGGAAGGATATGGAAGTGTTGGAGCCAGTCCAGAGGAGGCCACCAAGATGCTGAGAGGGCTGCAGCAGCTGTGCTGTGAGGACAGGCTGAGAGAGTTGGGGCTGTGCAGCCTGGAGAAGAGAAGGCTTCCAGGAGAGCTTGGAGTGGCCTTGCAGGATCTGAAGGGGGCTGCAGGAAGGCTGGGGAGGGACTATTGACAAGGGCTTGGAATGGCAGGACAAGGGGCAATGGGTTTGAAGTGGCAGAGGGGAGATTGAAAGTGGATGTTAGGAGGAAGTTGTTTGCAGTGAGGGTGGTGAGACACTGGCACAGGTTGGCCAGGGAGGTTGTGGAGCACAGAAGCACAGAATGGGATCTTTGATCACGTTGGGTGCTTCTGTGCTCCACAATCTCCCTAGAGGTCTTCTGTGCTCCACAACCTCCCTGGAGGTGTTCAAGGCCAGGCTGGATGAGGCCTTGAGTGACCTGTGCTAGTGGGAGGTGTCCCTGCCTATGGCAGGGGGTTGGAACTGGATGATCCTTGAGGTCCCTTCCAACCTTACCACTCTGTGCTTCTATGCTGCAGCTAGGCACTGAATCTGGAAGTCACTCACCTACCACAGGCTGGGAAAAAGGCCACGTTGGGTCAGAGTGTTCAGCACTGGTAAAACACCCCCCTGGGACCAGACCCAGGCAGAATGAAGCAGCAGGCTGGAGCACCAACACATCTGCTGGATTTGTGCTGAGGAACATGAAGGGAGGTTCTTCTCCACGTCTGAACTGCTGGGGCTTTAAAACAACATCTCCCCTCTGCCTGCTTGGCCAGCCCACCCCAAACACTCCACTGGGGCATGTTTCCTCTTCCCTAGGTGTCCATAACATGCTCTTGGAATTGACTTGGGGACCTTATGTCCAGTGCTTCTCATCACTCCTTAAGTTCTCCCTGGCTCTGATCTGGCAAGTCTACAGCATTATGTGAAAGGCCTACAGGGGCTGACAATGCAGCATCTAAGTGACCTGGCTCAGGTCTTTGCTGCTTGCAAAGAAGCCTCTTTTCTGCCTCAAGAATGACCTTTCTCCTTTGCTTGGCTGCTACCATCAGACAGACCTGTTGGAGAAACTAGGGCCTGCCCCTCAGCTGCCTGCTCCTCTGCACACAGGGATGGCTGCAAGCTGGCTCCTTAGGCTGCTTCCAGCACACTCTTCTCCAGCAGGGAATGCAGGAATTCTTCTACATTAGTTTCTCATCTGTTTCTCTGAAATTCCCCAATCAGTACTTAAGAACGAGGTAATCTTTTAATCAAAAGCCTATTCTGTGAGCTGTCTGCCCCCAGGTCCAGCTCATTCATCTCTCTGGACGTGGGTTTCAGTTTTCTCCTCCACAGAGGTTAACAGATTGCTATAATTGGATGGCTCCAAGAAAAGTGCTTCAAGCACCAGAGCAGCTAGAAACAGAACCCAGTCCACTCTCTAAGCAATTAAAGATTTCCCCTAATTAAATATTGCTAACAATGTATTTGAAGTGTTTCAGGGAAAGGCATGATCCAAAGAGTTCATGCACTCCTGTCTTGCTGGGAGGAGGTCTTCCCTGGCAGTCAGGCTGCAATTGTCCACAAACTAAAAACTATCCCAACAGCTGATCAGTGTATTCATCTTGCAACCATCTGCAGACTGTAATCATCCTGCAGAGAATCACAGGGAATGCTCTGGGTTGGAAGGGATCTCCAAGGGTCATCCAGTCCAAGTCCATCCTCAATTGGATCAGGTTGCCCACAGCCCTGCCCAGCCTCACCTGCAATATCTCCAGCCATGGAGCCTCAACCACCTCGTTGGGCAACCTGTTGCAGTGTTCCAGCAGCCTCCTGCTGCAGAACTTGTTCCTCACAGCCAATCTCAAGCTGCTCTGCTCTAGTTTGCAGCCATTGCCCTCATCCTGTCCCTGCAGCCCTTTGCAAACAGTCGCTCTGCATCCTGCTTGCAGCCCCTTCAGGTCCTGCCAGGTTGCTCTTAGGTCTGCCTGGAGCCTTCTCTTCTGCAGGCTGCACGCCCCCAGCTCCCTCAGCCTGTCCCCACAGCAGAGCTGCTCCAGCCCCCTGAGCATTTTTGTGGTCTCCTCTGGACCCTCTCCATCAGATCCATGTCCTTCATCAGACCCAAACCTATCAGGCTCACCTCACCCCTACATTTATTGGCCACCTGGGCAGCCTTGGAGAAAAGTCAGTCCCACAGCACTGTCCCTATCTGAATGGCAGCAGCTTTCCTAACATGAGTTGAACAAAAAATCCTGAGCTGTATGCAAGCCTGAAAGGGTCCAATGATTGTTGGTCCTTTCAGGCTTTACAGCCCCTAGCAGGTGGAGTAAAGCTGTTCATTACAGATCCCATCCACCTCATCCCCCCATTATTCCCTACAACACCCACACCAGCACTCCTCCTAGCACTATCTGAATCCCCCTGCCCCTTCCCTTCTCACTCCCTGGTCTCAACATGGGCCTTCTCTTTCTGCTCACCAGAGCAAGCCTAGCAGTATTGTCCATGCTGGGATCAGGCTCAGCCTGCAACTTACACAGCAATTAGCTTCCTCCCCTTACTGCATCCCCAGCAGCTACTGCCACAGCAGCACAGCTCCTCTTGTGTCCTCTGCTTTACTTGCAAGCCCAGCTCCTCATTGTGCTAGTTTGAGGCTAACTGGAATATTTTAATGGAGAAAATTATACTATAGGCTGTGAAAAGGAACCAATGGTGATGTCTGCTTCACTCATAGGCTTGCTGTGATGTTTAAGAAAGAACTCAAAACAAAAGCTAAGCCACTTGGGCTTGTCAGTGTCTCTGGGGCACAGCGTCTGGGGCTGTCTAGCAGCTTCTGAACTTCTCCTCTCTGCTGATTAATTTCATTAACCACTTTCCTTCTAATCCCCTCCAGTTGATCCTCAAAATTCTCCTTAC